>JAQFXL010000287.1:0-24669 GCA_034693445.1 Edwardzetes edwardsi | reverse complement strand
TAGAATATTCCAATCAAAATGAATTTCCCGAAAGTTATCCATTTATTCTGAAAGTCAATTTCAATAACCAACGACTTCTTCAATAGTTTATTATTGATAAATCAATGATGATCATGGTTAGTCAGCTACAAGTATCTAAACCTTCATTCAATTTCGATTTCACTTTCAAAAAGAGCTTTACCACAGAGAAGATCAATGAAGTGTTACCTTTTAAATCGCGCCTGGGTCCTCTCTCTCTCTCTCTCTCTCTCTCTCTCTCTCTCTCTCTCTCTCTCTCTCTCTCTCTCTCTCTCCAGAGGGCACTCCGATTGATACCAAGTTGTGAATATGATGTCAATGAATGTGATTTTTGATTGAATTGTCATTCGTTTGACTTTCGACTAAACTATGAGTCGAAGAGTTTGTCCGCATTTGGAAGCATTCAAACAGAAATACGGTTCGCATTCGTATCGACTTATTTACAAACAATTCATTGAAGTCACGACTGAAGAATCCCGAAAACGAAAGGTTTGTTCATTTGTTTACTTTAAACTCCAACTGAAACCGCTATCCGTCCGTCCGTTAGGCCCGAAATTGTATTTGCTTTACATGTCGACTACCGGACCTTCGCCTTCACTCGTGTCTCTTCTGTGTATTCTTCGGCTGTTTTGCCAGTCGTCACATTCACAGCCATTCTTTGGCTAATGACCACAATTTAGGTAACTTTGACTCAAAAAGCAATGAGTGATAAAAAGTGATGTTTGATGTGATATAGCAATGGATTTAACGCATGGAATCGTTTACTGCTTTCTCTGTGAAGACTATATACACGACAAAGACTTTGAGACAATTGCCAGAAAGCAGAGGCAAAGAGCCGCTAAAATTAATGGAATCCGTTGTCCGCAGTATTATATGTGGGAACCGACCACTCAAGAGCTTCAGGCCTTAAAAGACAATCCGCAGAGAAAACGAATTTCTGATAACTCTTACATCGGTTTGTCTTCTCTTTGAATTGTGTTTCCATTGAATTTAATCCTCTATTATAGGACTCAGAGGTCTAATCAATTTGGGGAATACCTGTTTCATGAATTGCATCGTTCAGGCCTTAACCCATACCCCACTTCTTCGCGACTATTTTCTGGCTGACCGTCACATTTGTCGCTTTGAAGCCGAGCCTTCCATGTGTTTGGTCTGTGAAATGGCTCGACTTTTCCAAGAGGTTTGACTCCCAGTCGATACTATCTTCTGCTAACACTTAATGTTGAGAACAGTTCTATTCGGGGAAAAGCGCGCCACACATTCCCTACAAATTATTGCATTTGGTTTGGACTCACGCCAGACATTTGGCCGGATATGAACAACAGGACGCACACGAGTTTTTCATCGCAACTTTGGATGTGTTGCACCGACACTGCAAAGGTTTGACCGTTGATTGCATTCAATTTTTCTGTTGTTCACAAATATTTGTCATCGAAGGCACGAATGGGCCGACGAGTAGTAGTCCTCATCACTGCAATTGTATTATTGACCAAATATTTACGGGAAGTCTACAGTCAGATGTGGTGTGCCAGTCATGCAAGTTAGTCACCATCTCCTCTATCATTGATTTATGGATTAATTATTTTGTGGTTCAGAGGCGTCAGTTCAGTCGAAGATCCGATTTGGGATTTTAGCTTAGATTTGGGGCCTTCTCTTCATATGCGACAGCAAAGGGCCAACTCTTCCACACAAACTATTTGTGACGAATCTGAACCAAAATCTCTAATCGACTGTTTGGAACGCTTCACACGACCGGAACATTTGGGCAGTTCGGCAAAAATCAAATGCAGTTCGTGTCAGAGCTATCAGGAATCTACTAAACAGTTGTCACTGAAAAAGTTGCCGGTCGTCGCCTCCTTTCATCTCAAAGTAATTCAGTTTTTGAAGTGATTTTTGTCTTTAATCAAAATTATCCCAAATATCAGCGCTTCGAACAGTCGAGTCGTTTCCATAAAAAGATCTCAAGTTTCATATCTTTCCCCCAATATCTGGATATGACTCCATTTATGGCTTCAAAAATTGGCTGTAAATCAAGTTTAGGCGACGGATCCAATGCTAACAGTTATACAAATGGAGTGTCTAATAATGACAACAAGTGAGTCCAACCCTCACTCCGATTGGAGGCTATTTTCTAACATTTTGTTGCCGTCAGATACTGTTTGTTTGCAGTGGTTAACCACTCGGGAACAATTGAGACAGGTCACTACACAGCCTTCGTTAGACAACATCGCGACCAGTGGTTCAAATGTGATGACCACCTGATAATGCGCGCCAGTGTTCAGGAAGTCCTCGACAGTGAAGGGTTAGTCTTGATCTATGGATTTGTTTGAATTTTAATTATATTTATTTGCAGGTATTTATTGTTTTATCACAAACAGATCCTCGAATATGAATAGTCTGTTCGCCACTACACTATCGATAACAGTATTTTCGCTCAATTATTACCAATCATTTGATATACAATTCATTCGATTATTCTTACGATTTATTTAATTAATTGAATTTTTCGATAAAATCATGAAATCATTGAAATTGATTTTCGTCACAATAATTAGGTTTCAATTATTTATTTTCTAAGAAATCAAACTCTAATTGATATACAATTCATTTAATATAACTTTAATCCGGTTTTGGCCTAAAGTATGAGATTTTATTTAATAACAGAAATGTTTAAAACAATTGATTATCGAATCGAATGACAAATTGTGATAGAATTGAGAATTTTGTGATCAAAGTATTTATAATAAAACTTCAATTATTTTAATTCGTTTTAACATTCAATACACAAAATTACATTTTCTTCGGCCAAATTGCTATTACTATTTATAACCAATAGTTATCTATAAGATGTGTTCATCTATTTTCAAATTCCTCTTCAGTTTATAGTTTGAATAAATATCAAACTCAAGTCATTTCCTCGATTTTTAATTAAAATATCAATTGATTAGAATATCAAACAATTATTTGCGTCCAAAATGTAAAGTCTTCGACCGCTAGACATGATTTTGTTTAATGAAGATTTCAACTCATTTCAAATTGTTATGCCGTCCACTCTTCAGCCGTGTGTTGTCTTTTTTTTGCAATAATACCTCATTTTTATATGAAGATGTGATATATGTCTCATCCAAAGTTCAAAAGCAATTTAATCGTCAATTCGTAATCGATATGAAGTAAAAAATGCGTTTAAAATAAATTTATTGAAATTATAATTTGGGATATTTTTTGGCAAATTTTTGACATTCATTTCACACGATTTCTGTACAAATGATAAAAACTTTTAAAAAAATTAGAAGAAAATGTATTAAATATAGTTTTGATTTCAATAATTTGGATAATAATTAATAAGTCATTGATTGGAGTTTTGGAAAAATATTTAATCAATTGATGGCCAGAATCTGAAAACTGGAAAATCTTGAGGTTTTAGACAAGACTTGTATTGAATACTATTTATATATAAATTGTAGAAATAATTTAAACCAATCAACGAATCGGATAACGGATTGAATGGAAGGCACAGTAGTTTTGAACAAACTATTTATTAATCGTAAGTTTATTGAACGCCAGAACAGTGGCTACCAGTCCTTTTTGAGCTCGAAATTCCAGTCCCACTTGAGATGTACGTTATTGTCGTCGTCAGTGAAGAGGGACTTGACGTTATACGTACCTCTGGCCAGCAGTCCCGATGGCATTTCCTCCAATGGAGTTGTATAGGACTGAATCTCAGGCTTAGGGGCATAACTACCGACCATTTGATTGATTTTCTCGACTTGTAGTGAATGTCTGAATATCTTTTGCTGATACTTAAGACCCGTTACGATCTCTCTCTGGACAATGAAATCGATTCGAATCTTGTATTGAATGCCTTCTTTGATGACAAACACATTCTTCTTAATTGTCTCTAAGTTTTCTGCAATCGATTGAGAAATAAATCATTGATCAGATGAGACGGGTTTTGGACACAAACAGAGATTTAAATCAAAAATAAGTAAAACCTGGGCTCAAATCCAGAACCATATCAGGTCTTCCTTCGACCAAAAGCGCCAAATTTTTGACAATAACTCGATTGGGATTATTCGGTTCGACTATAACTACATCTTTGGTGGCGGCGCCCAAAAGTGTTTGCTTATATTTCTGAAGACTTTCATCCTCTTTGTCGGCATTAATTATCTCATTCAATGACTTTTCCGGTGGAGGCTTATAGTTGTTGACGTCTTCTTCCAATACTTGAGTCTCTTTTTCTGACATAATGTCAATAAACTCAATGAATATATTATGAAAAATAAAATATAAAAATAATTAATTAATTGAATGACAATTAATTGATTTTATGAGAAGTGTTTGGCCGACGCCTATCCGTACTGTTTATCACAACACCTAATAATCAAACTGAAAATATCTATCAATCAAAATGTCAACACATTTGGTACTATTCTATACAATCCTCAAGTGCTTAGTTGTGATCTAAATGACTACATTAAAAAAGTATTGTGTTTTGTAGTGATTGTTATCACAGGTATTGAGTGATTGGTTGCAGTATTTGAGCGCCAATTCATTGAATAGTCATTGAATTTATTGTCTCACGTCTTGGATTTGAAACATAATTAAGAAATGGATGAATTAAGTGACGTCTTCGATGACCCGCTACCGGATTCAAGAGGCAGAAGAGCTTCCAAACCAAAGTCGTGTCCGTCACCAGTTTTGTCTAGTGTCAGAAGAAGGGGTCGACCGCCCAAACAGTCAATATGTTCGTCAGATGAAGGCATTGGCTCTTCTTTGGACCCATTAAATGAATCGATCGCACAATCGGTTAAACGCCGTAAAAGAGGCCCGAATTCAAAACAATTCGATTCAAAATTCTTTTTGGATTCAGTTGTCGATCAAATTGAACATAAAGTGAGTTAACTTGCAATAAGTGGTGACCGCCGGGGGTATAATTGCTTCAAATGTGGCATCAATTTCGGTATTTGAGCACAGCTTTTGTGCCCCCCGTTGATCATCACTGCTTTGAATCACATTTAAAGCGTTTTTTTTTAATTTAGCACAAAAACAAAGGAAAAGACGACGCAATCATTGATTGGCAAAACTTACAGCTAATCGACAAAAAAGGTTCGTTTAAACCAATTGTCAGTCATTTCTTTTAATCAAATTACGAGAAAATCAAATAATTTTTAAGCAAATGTTTGGTTAAAATATAGGTTTTGTCGAAAAGAGAGTTCGCACTGAATTCGGATACTTTGCTGAAAATACTTTAGAAGACTTGAGACAAAACTCTTTTAGAAACAAAGATCTAATTAGTTCTCCATTGATAGCGTCGGCGTCCAATCCCGTCCAAAGGCAGACCAAAAAAAGAGAGCCGTCGGTCAGTACTGAGCGCATGACATACTCTGATAGACAAAAGGCATTTCAAGCTTCCACTTCAAGAGCTGTTGATTTGAGAAATTCGGGCAAATTGTCGGCTCAACCGACCAAAAAATCGTTGACCGATATTATGATTGCATCCGACGACGACTCAGACGAAGAGTTTATTGTTGAAACCCCTTTGCAAGTCTCGGACGAAGAATCAATGA
Source organism: Edwardzetes edwardsi (assembly GCA_034693445.1). Taxonomy (NCBI): domain Eukaryota; kingdom Metazoa; phylum Arthropoda; class Arachnida; order Sarcoptiformes; family Ceratozetidae; genus Edwardzetes; species Edwardzetes edwardsi. The sequence goes on along the minus strand of JAQFXL010000287.1, from coordinate 19,084 downwards.
TTAGCAGCCGTTCAGAAGAGTTTGACGAAAGCCATCCTCTAATGAAAATAGAAAATCGAAAGCATTGGTCTCTAAAAGACTTCCAAATCGTATGCTTTGAGAAAACCATAGAAATACTGAAAAACGACAAAAACAATCGCTTTAAAGAGGCCCTCAAATTACGAGCCCAGCAAACGATTAATTTGCCGGCACTTCCTTCCGGTCCCAACGTTTTTCCTATCATTAGATTCAATATAAAAGGCGAACCAAACTTTGAGTTTCATTTTTTAGCGAAGGACTCACCTCTTGATGTCAGAGAAGTGCTTCAAATCGATAATGAAATCGTTGTTTTGTCGAAAAACATTTACGAGTGGATTAGTCTTACGTCTAAACCCAGGAGTTGTCAGAAAAGACTGGTTTACAACAAAAGACAACTCGAATTCGACAATTGATTCAATAATTCATTTGTTTATCCGTATATTCGCCTACTTTTTGATATCTTTTAAAATAAATAATTTTTATATTTCTTACAAATTAATGCAATAATGGTTTGAATATAAGTTGACTCAAATCCCAGGTTAACTTTAAACGCTTGTTCTTTGCCAGAGATGCGGAATTGACGAGTCTTGTCAGGATAACCCCCTGATTAGTGCCATTTATTTTAGTTATCTAATAGTTTTGTTATTTGAAATTTAGTTCAAAACTTTAAATCATTTAAATTTGTATTTATTTTTTCGTTAACTTGTTTTTAAATTTGATTTCAATATTTACCTTGGTGATTTAAATGCATCTGACTGCAAATACATTGTACTCATTGCAAGTGTAGTTTATTTGAAACTTTCAAATTGAAAGTTGTTTTGTCGTCGTAATCATTGAATGAAACGATGAGTAAGAGATTCGTTTATTGACTCAATGTTTGTTTGACTCAATATTTTGATTAAATTGTGTGAAAATGTGTGAAAATGTGTGATAAAGTGTCAGATCCTGATTCTGAAGTCCTTTGGCAACAATTCCTTCAATCAATTTATGACAAAAATTACAAATCCAATGAAGAAGAGGAGGAAGAAGTGAATGATCCTGAATATAGCATTAGCGAAGATTTGCTCAAATTAGATGACGACTGGGATTTCAGAGATGAAAGAGCTATCAAAGTGAGTGACTATGAGTTGGATCTACTTCTTGATGAGGAAGAAAATGAGATAAAAATAGAAACCGTGGAAACAGCCATCAAATCGACTGAAAATTGTGATGTTTTCGACCAAAAAAGTGTCACAATATTAGTCTCTCAGTTGTCACAACACATCCAACTCTTGACACAAACTTACTTCCAGTCATTTAATATGAATGGTTTACTATCTGTGGCCGAAACGGCGAACTCAATGATCAACGAAATCATTGAGATTTCAAAATCTAATCCATTGTTTACTGCAATTGATGTCAATTCTTCGGCTCAACTCATCAGTAAATATCCGATAAACAAATGCAGTCAAACCTCTCGATCTATGACTTCTTGGCGAACACTTCCCGTTACTAAAGAGATACAAAGAATATATATTTCAAATGTCGACGTTTTCACTCATTCATGGCTTTTGCCTTTTTGTGGGTTTTGTGACAAAGAAATCGATAAAAATAAGAGCAAAACGTCTTTTACTTTAGCTGAAGACCATTTGATAGCTCTGGGTTTGGAACAGTTCTCTCCAATGTCTTCATTAAGGAAATGCTACCGATATCTCAAACAACTGCTTCTTCCGACCAAAACAGTGGACCAAATTAGGACTCATATAAAGAACATAAAGCGTCGCTCGAATGCCAACGAAAGTAATGAAAATCCAATTATGTATTACTATTTGAACGGAAGAGCGCCGACAGTTAACTTTCAAACAGATCTTTCAGTCAAAACCTCTCCCGAATGGTATAAAAGATCCATTTCAACAAAGATTTCGCGAAAAGACAATCGAAATCTTGACTTATGTTCGGATACAAAGAAATTCAAATTCGGTAATACCGTCACAAATGATAAAAAGAAATTCTTTGTTCTTCCGATGCAATCGCCGGTCAAACAAACAAATTCTATCGTAAAAAAATATAAATATTTAAATCGATTGAATCAATTGAAACAAAATCTTTCAGTTGTTTCCAATTCGAACTCAAAAACTAAAAAGTTATCGAATATTGACTCGAATTTAATACAAAACAACACTTTTTTTGATGAAAATTCTAAAAATCCACAAAAAATATTGGAATCTTTGGTCACAAATAAAGACATAACAAAACAAATGACAGAAATTGAGATTTCAAATAAACATGAAAATTGTGAATCAGATGACAATCAAATCAATCCATTGATAACATCTAATAATGAATACAACTGTTTGAATGAAGTCTCTATCAATGAAGAAGACGTTGAATACGACGATGAATCAGATTTGGCGGCTCTTATGACCGCCAGCTCTACCATAACCACTAGAATCAGAATAAAGCCAAAGACTTCAAACGATGCCAACAATTGTTCGGTTTTGCAATTGAATCAAAACAAAAAAGAGGGCCGAAAGTCATTGGCTGTCAAACAAAGAGAATCAACTCTTCAGTTGCTGTCATTTCAAAGCAATGAATTGGATTCAATTTCTCGGATCAAAGAAGATATTTTGATCCATAATTTTCTGGAAAAAGTTCGCAAAAGTTTGAGTCATCAAAATTATGTCCATTTTCTTACACTTCTTTCAAATTTTCATCAGAAGAAAAACGAAGAAAAATCATTAAAAAACAGTTTAATAAAAGATATTTTCACTCAAATCGAAGATTTTCTCAAACAATCGAATGTTAATAAAGATATTATCAGTGAATTTGTGCTATTCTTGAGCGCAGAACAGGCAGAAGAATGTGGAAAAATGTTCCAATATTTGTATTGGAGAAGAGTTTTCAACTTTGTGTCTAAACTGGAGAAGTATTCACAGATCGACGGCCAGTGTTTGTCCAGATTTTATCGTTCTTTGAATCAATTGAAAACTAATTATGAAAATTGTGACGAAAACAGAATCCAGTGGACAGTCAACCGTTGTCTCAATGGTCACTCTTATCTTATGCATCACTTTTCATCTCTTCTTTTAGGCTCAAAACCGAGTGAATACCTCTTTGAAGATCAGGATTTCGATGAAATGGTTGTCGACAGCAGTGATGACGAGGAAAGGACTGACTCTTCTGAGAAAATGTGTTTTGAAATAATAAATATTCCTGAATGTGATGAGGACTTGAAGTACGGCACAAATGAGTGTCCGTGCAGTACATGTCATAATGAGACCAATCAGACAATTATAAAGCACTGCACTTCTTGTAGTATTCGTTTCATCGGAGGTCGAGTTTATTTGACACAAAACCATAAAAAGTTATGTTTGGCTGAAATTCATTTCACAGAATGTGATACCAATGGCTTCGATGCCAATAAACTCAATGAAACCATCGAAGAAGATATGGGAACAGAGAGTGACAAAGAAATTGATTCTGAAAGCCATCAAATCTCTGACAAAATTCGAGATAAGAAAATTTGGACCATAAGTGACGACAAAATACTTTTAGAGTTGTGTCGCTCCAAAGTTTTAGACGAAAAACACAATGACTTGAGTGAAGATATCTTCGAAGAAGTGGCCAACAAATTATCAAAAGATGTAAATGAAGTGATCACTCGATTCAACAAATTGATGGAATTATTTGCCTCCGAACAGAACAATCAGCCTATTATTTGTTAATATTGTATTTGAAACTTGATCATTCTTCTATTTGTTTGACTCGTTTTCAATTTATTTGGATGTAGTTTTTGAGTGAACCCTACTTTCTCTCCAATTCAATGTTTTGGTATTTCGTTTGATTTGTTTGAAAATAAAATTATCTTGTTTATATATGTTTATATTCTATATATGTGTGTATATTCTATGATTTATAGATTTTTCTAATGATTACAATTAGATAAGCGATGAATAAAAGCAATTATTTTTGTAAAAATATTTCTTACATTTTTCACAAACATTTGAAAAACAATCGATTGTTTCACTCCAGAAGTGACTACAGAAGTGGCAATATTTGTGATAATCCGATAAGAATTGCAGTTATCGGTTCCGGGCCCTCAGGATTTTACATCAGTCAACATTTACTCAAAGTATAACTCATTATTGACTTTTAATTCAAACCAATATTCAATTAGTACTTAACTGTAGCCGAAGTGTCGCCTCATTTCAGACATTTCTTTGTAAATAACTACTTAAGTGATGTCGCCGTTTGTGACAAATCGATGTTTTATTACCAGAAAAACATTAAATGAAATAAATGTCAATTTTTCAGACATTTGTCTGAAAAACACAATATTAACCAAAAATATTCTATAAATTAATTTAAGGAATGAACGACTAAATAGCTTACTAATCAAATTTACCAAGCAATTGAGCAAGTCATAATTATAAAGATTGTTATTTTTAAATGGATGAAATTTCAATAGTCTTATCCCAATAATAATTGGCATAACGAGATGTTATTCCCTGCTTTTTCCTCATCGATTTAAATGACAAATTAATTGTTTGATCGACACATTTATAGAATCCAAGAGTTTCGGTGGATATTTATGAGAAATTGCCAGTTCCTTTTGGTTTAATCCGTTTCGGTGTAGCGCCAGACCATCAAACTGTTAAGGTTTGCATTCATTGAATTCAAATAAATAGTAAAACAATCGATTGCACAGAATGTCATCAATTCATTCACAACCACTGCTTTGAACAAAAGGGTCTCTTTTATTGGGAATGTAAGCATTGGATCTGATATTACTTTGAAGAATATAAGAGATGATTACAATGCCGTTGTCCTATGCTATGGTGCAGCACAGGACAGAACTCTCAATATTGAAGGTGAAGGGCTCCCGAATGTTATCTCTGCCCGAAGATTTGTCGGATGGTATAATGGAGTTCCTAATGATAGTCAACTGGATGTAAACCTCGACTGTGAGACAGCAGTGATTGTCGGTCACGGAAACGTTGCCATCGATTGCGCGAGAATTCTGTTGTCTGACTTCAGACGCATTTCAGTAATTTTACTAAACATTAATTTATCGGTTCGTTAACTATATGTTTGGATTCAGAGGACAGACATAACCAAACATTCTTTGGAAAGACTTAAGAACAGTAAAGTCAAAAATGTTTACATAATCGGAAGGAGAGGACCACTACAGGTCTCGTTCACTATTAAAGAGTTTAGGGAACTGACAAAACTTGACAATTGCTCTACAATTATATCAGAACAGGAATGCCAACCAATTTCACAGACAATTATTGTATGTATTTTCAAATATAACGCAAATTTATATTTTTAAAAATGTTTTCACAAAGGAATCACTTGAAAGACCAAAAAGAAGATTAACGGAACTCATTGTAAAGATATCTAAAGAAAGTGCAAAAAATAGTGACATTAATTCAAAGAAGTGTTTCATTAAATTCCTGAGAAGTCCAAGATTTATAAGAGGAGACGAAACGGATGGGGTTTCAGCCATCGTATTGGGCGTCAATACCTTCAAACCTGAAGACAATTTTTTTGACCCAAACGCCAACGTTGTGACCACAGAAACACTCGAAACCATTAAATGTGGTTTAGTTTTAAGAAGTATTGGATATAAAACCATTTCAATCGATAGCTCCCTTCCATTCGATGAAAAACAAGGCACTATTCTCAACCAAAATGGAAGAGTAGTTGGTTGTGGATCTGGTCTTTACTGCAGTGGATGGGCAGCCACTGGCGCTCAGGGAGTTATTCTCAATACAATGAATACCAGTATAGAAGTGGCAAAGAATATACTCGAAGACATCGAAACCAATAAATTGGATTTAAATGAAAGACAGGGAAATCAAAACATTTTGAAAGATTTAAAGTCAAAGGGTTTGCGAATAATTCATTTCAATGACTGGAAACGTATCGATCAAATGGAACTGGAATTGGGGTCAGCTCTTGGAAAGCCTCGCGAAAAAGTTGTTGATATCAATCAAATGTTAGATATCGTAGAAAAACAATTTAAATGATAATATATTTAGCCTTTAATTATATATTTTATTAATTAATGCGGAATAATATCCATATAATGGTTGGGCTCTTGTTATCAGTTCGTTCATAATATAGAGATTATTCTGTAATTAATTATTGAAAATAACATTAAATTTTTTAATTTGTTGTAAAACCACTTTTATCTGATCTCAAGTTATTTGTGTTGTCGAAGGACCCGATAAATGAGAACTTCGACTAATCGATAGAATTCCTTATTCTTATTCTACTCATAAAATAAATTCTCTGATCAATTGGTATGAAATGTGCTGATCTCCAGTATCCCCCCTTATATACATCTGTATATATCTGTAAAATAACTGAGTTTTTTCTCTTGAGTCTTGATTTCAGAAAAAACGTATCTTTGAAATCAGATTTGAAATTTTGATGTGGTATTAATTAGTTTACAACAACCCTGGGTTGACTGACTCAGCCTGGGTGACTGACCATTTATAACCACAGTGTCAAACTGATAAGTGGGAAAGGGATCAGATTTGAAGTTAAAATCTTTAACAAAATTTTAAACTCTCATTTGTAACCAAACAATGTTATTGTCGTTCAATAATTTTGAACCTTTTGATTGTCAATCACTGAGTGCTTATTCTTTGCTCTGATGACAGCCTATGAGTGACTCAGAAAGTGATTGAGAGAGTCATTGACTGTCACTCCACTCAACGTTTGAATGCGAGAAAGGCTTCACTTTTGAAAACATGTGGTATTTGTTTGTCTTCAAAGTTATTAAATTTCTGTAAACTTTGAATGATTTTCTTGTCATAAATCAATCAAAATGAATGCCAGCGGAGGAAGTGCTCCCATAAAGGCAATTGAAGACAAGTGGAAGCTATTGCCGGCCTTTCTTGAGGTTCGGGGTCTCATTAAACAACATTTGGATTCATTCAATCACTTCATCGCTAAAGAAATTAAAAATGTGTTGAAAGCAAACGAAAGAATCCAATGTGAGTCTGACCCGAACTGGTACGTCAGGTATCTGGACATTCGGGTCGGTAAACCCGAAATTGAAGAGGGGTTTAACGTTACCCGAGCCACTACTCCCCACGAATGCAGACTAAGAGATATCACTTATTGTGCGCCCATTAATGTCGACATAGAATATATGAGAGGACAGCAGAGAGTGATCCGCACCGACCACACCATCGGTCGAATGCCAATTATGCTGAGAAGCAATAACTGTGTCCTTAACAACAAGTCTTACAACGAACTGATTGGTCTGAATGAGTGTCCTTACGATCCGGGCGGGTATTTCGTCATCAATGGCTCAGAGAAAGTGATTTTAATTCACGAACAACTGTCCAGAAATCGAATTCTAATAGAAGAGGGACCTATTTGTCAGGTGACGAGTACTACCGCTGAACGCAAATCTCGAACCAATTTGATTGTCAACAAAAAGGGACAAATAGTTATGAAACACAACTCCTTCTTAGACGAAGGGATTCCTATTTTTATTGTCTTTAAAGCGTTGGGGTTTGAAAGTGAATCAGAAGTATTGGAATTGATTTGTGGAAACACTTCAGTGTCTGATGTGGTCGACCCAAACCTTTTGATCCCTTCAATAGAAGTTTGCCATAAATTTCAGATATGGACGAGTGATTTGGCCCTTAAATATATGGCCAATAAATTAAAGTCAAAGACGCAGATGTCTGGCGGTAAACCCGAGTGGAATACCAGTGAAAGGCGAAAACCAAGTGTTGAAATTGTTCGCGAGTTGTTGGCCACCACTATCGTAGCCCACATTCCCGTCGAAGACTTTGACTTCCGTTTGAAAGCCATATATTTGGCACAAATGGTAAGGCGTCTGATGTGTGCCATCAATAACTCTGCTTTCATCGATGATCGCGACTATTACGGCAATAAACGTCTAGAAATGGCCGGTTCTCTAATTGCCATTCTTTTTGAAGATCTGCTCAAAAGATTTAACTCAGAATTGCGGGTATTTTTGATTAATTGATTGAAACAAAGTTTGATTGTATTTGTATTGAAGGCAATCGCAGACAAAAACATTCCCAAAATCAAAGTCTCGCAGTTCGATGTCGTCAAACACATGAGACAAGACCTCATCACAAATGGTTTGGTCAACGCTATCGCAACCGGCAATTGGACTCTCAAAAGATTTAAAATGGAAAGGGTTGGCGTCAGTCAAGTGCTCAGTCGTCTCAGTTATATTTCGTGCTTAGGAATGATGACTCGAATCAATTCCCAGTTCGAGAAGACGCGCAAAACTTCTGGTCCACGCTCTTTGCAGGCCAGTCAGTGGGGTCTGGTTTGTCCCTGTGATACACCTGAAGGCGAGTCTTGTGGTCTGATAAAGAACTTGGCTCTTATGACACACATAACGACAGATATCGATGAGGACACCATAATTCGCATTTGTTTGAACGTTGGACTCGTTCAGGACATCTCTTTTTGCTCTTCCGGTGCATTAATTAATGAAAATTATTTAGTTTTTGTAAACGGACTCATAATCGGCGTCGCAATTGATCCGCAAAGACTCGTTTCGACGCTCCGTTCTCTTCGAAGAAGTAATTTTTTGTCAGAATTTGTTTCGATATCAATGAGTCCACTCCACAGAGCCGTATATATCGCGACAGACGGCGGAAGACTTTGTAGGCCTTATATTATAGTCAACACTCGAACCGGAGTACCAAAAGTTTTACCCAAACATATACAGGCACTCAATCGAAAAGAAATGGGTTTCGAAGACTTCATTCGTGAGGGTCTTATTGAATATTTGGATGTCAACGAAGCGAGTGATGCACACATTGCTATCAATGAGGCCAATATCAAGATTGGTCTGACCACTCACCTCGAAATCGAGCTGTTCACTTTGTTGGGAGTGTGCGCTGGAATTATCCCATATCCCCACTGTAACCAATCGCCACGAAACACCTACCAGTGCGCTATGGGCAAGCAGGCAATGGGAACGATTGGATTGAATCAAAGGCAACGCATTGATACTCTTCTTTATCTGTTATCATATCCTCAAAGACCTGTTGTTAAAACTAAACCCATAGAACTGATTCATTACGACGAGATGCCTGCCGGTGCCAACGCTATGGTAGCCGTCATGTCATACAGTGGTTTTGACATCGAGGACGCCACAGTCATGAACAAAGCCAGTCTGGACAGGGGTTATGGCCGGTGTTTCGTTTATCGCAACCAAAAGTGTGTTCTTAGAAGTTATTCCAAATTCAATAATATTAAGGATAGAATTATGGGACCTATTGTTTCGACGGAACCGCCCTATCAGTCAATTCCAAAGCATTCGTGTCTCGATATGGATGGCATCGCAGCTCCGGGAGAGAGAGTCTCGAATCGACAGGTTATGGTCAATAAGTCTTCTCCAATAGTGACAAATATTGATGACACTACTCTTCCAACACCTGCCGCGAGATCTACTCTGGATTCAGCGGCTTATAAGGACTGTCCCGTTACTTATCGAGGTATTGAAGACGTTATGATAGAGAAAGTGATGATTACTTCCAACAGCGAAGAGTCGTTTTTAATTAAATTACTTCTGAGACAAATGAGAAGACCCGAAGTCGGAGATAAGTTCAGTTCACGACACGGACAGAAAGGTGTAATTGGATTAATTGTGCCGCAGGAGGACCTACCGTTCAATTGTGAGGGTATTTGTCCCGATATGATTATGAATCCGCACGGATTTCCTTCTCGTATGACTGTCGGTAAACTCAAAGAGTTAGTGGCGGGAAAATCGGCGCTTATTGCCGGTAAACTACACGACGGCACTGTATTCGGTGGAACCACTATCGAAGAAATTAACTCTATTTTACTTAACTATGGTTTCAATTGCAACGGCAAAGAAATAATGACTTCCGGCATAACCGGCGAACCGATGACCGCTTATATCTATTTTGGACCCATTTATTACCAAAAACTAAAACATATGGTTGTGGACAAAATTCACGGCCGTTCTCGAGGACCGCGAGCTGTACTCACACGGCAACCAACCGAAGGTCGAGCCAGAGATGGAGGACTTCGTTTGGGCGAAATGGAGAGGGATTGTCTGATAGGACACGGGGTAAGCATGCTACTTCTAGAAAGACTACTTCTCTCTTCAGACGCTTTCGATGTGGATGTCTGCAACAGATGCGGACTTTTAGGGTATCAAAAGTGGTGCTCAAAATGTGAGTCGAGTCAGACATTGGCCTCAATTCAGATCCCTTACGCCTATAAACTACTGCTTCAAGAATTGCAAGCAATGAATATTCAGCCAAAACTCAAACTAACGAATCTGTGATTTATTTGATTTAAATAATTCAATAAAATGTATTGATTTGAGCCTTACATCCATTCCTTCAGCTGTTGTTTATCAGGTTTTAAGTTTACAATAGAAGTGTATTTCGAGGTCTAATAGGTATCTGTCCTTCAAAGACATGATTTGTGGAGATTTTAAACATTTGTTTCTGTTTTGTTTTGCTCTCTAAAAGACATCGCATTTGTCTGAACTCATGATTATAAACAGATATAACTACTGTTGGTTGTGCCAGAAACAGACAAAATGAGAGGCTGTGCCAGAGTGAGAGCCAGTGGCTAAATACAAACAAAACTTATGTAAGAAATAAGTGCTATATAGCGACCAAATAGTATATAAGTATTGCTATATAAATGTATAAATAATAGATACGATTATTGCAGTTCATATGATATAGTGTTGTGAGAGAACATAGCATTCAAGTGATTGTGAGAGCACTGGCAGTACTGGCAGTCCTTTCTCACCAGTGCTGACGAATGTTTAATGAGTGTCGACTACACCAATACCATAGTAATGGCGAATCCGCGGAAATTCAGCGAAAAGATCGCTCTTCACAATCAAAAACAGGCCGAAGAAACGGCTGCATTCGAACAAATCATGCGGGAAGTAATCGGCGCCACAAGAGTTAGTACCACTCCTTCACGGATCTGTTTTGCCATTTCTCTCAATTTCGCGATTTGTTTACCTTTTTTCTAATGTTATTTTCTGACACAAATCACTCTTAGATGTCATTAAAGACAAAACACTTTCAATCGAGTGATCGGCTAATTATTTCCCGTTTTTGGCCTTAATATCAATTTGAAATCAATTGAATTAATTGACAATTAATTGTAAACTCAATGATAAGCCTTATGTCAAATACATGTGTTTTCAAAAACGCTTCAATCCTTACATTTGATTAAATTTTATTCAAAAATATCTGAAATTAATATCCTATGAAAATGATAGCTATAATGGGAATTATGGTAATTATGGAAATTTTACATTAAATTAATTATATTTACAAAATTATTCATTCGATGACATTTGAGTGACTGTCCATCACTTGAGCTCTGATTTCTTTTTAATTCAATTGGATTTAAGTTTAGATTTGATTTAATATTTTCCTCAAAAAAACTTCAATTAATGAGTGGTTTTGTTATATACTCGAAGGGAACACATGATTGTTAGGATAGTATGTGTGTTGGCCTTGGAGTCAATTTCAAAAATCTGATTGTTTTCTCACTTTTCAATTCTGTTAATTAATTGATAGTATTTTGACATTTGATTGCCTTAATTGTTAAAAATCCTTATTAATTGATATTAAATGGTATTAAGGGTCCGACGCCTTCTTATTCCAAGAGTGGACAACATTTGCATATTTCGTCATCGATGGTCTGTAGGGCCGGATCTCTACCAAATGTCAATCAAATCGGACAAAATCCTAATAAACAAGGAATCGATTTGCAGACAGCGCTCAACAATTTAGAAGATATAAAGCAAGGAAGAGAGGGTCGAAATGGCGGCCGAAATGTAAGCCCTAATCGTAGTGCATACTGTAGTATAGGTCAGAGCCGTCATAACAATAGCCAATTACAGTCGGAGCCAAGACGTATTGTGGTTTCCCCTCATTCTGTGACATACCTGAGCCCTCCACCCGACACCAATTGGCGCCGAACTAACTCAGACTCAGCATTACATCAGAGCGCACTCATGTCCAACAGTCAGCCATTGGAGGCTTTCCATCAAAACGCGATCCCAATCCCAAGAAGGAGTACAGTTCACGATATGGACAGCAATTCAATGATTGTCGACGACTCGCAGGTCATAGACTCTTGGGATCCGGGAAAACACGACAGATATAACCGATACGACAAGTATTTACTCAACACTCCACTGCCTGACAACTCTCGGCCCAAGTCGTGTGAAGTGCCCGGTATTATGATATGTCCGACTCAGGAGGACTTTAATTGTCTTAATAATAATCATTCGGGACATTTACCCATTTCTTCGAACACCGGCTCTTTGCCAGACCTAACAAGTCTGCACTTTCCGGCTCCACTCACCACTCCAATCGATGTGGACGATCAGAATGCCTATCAGGCCAACTCTCCCTACCAGAGTGGTCCGGACTCGCCTTATTCGCCTCATTCGCCGCACAATAATTCAAATCTGTCTCCTCCGCCACCGATGGCTATACAGCAGATCAATCAAAATATGTTATTCCAAACCCGTTCCGGTGTCTCTAATTGTGCGGCCAACGACTCGAACCACAGGCAGATGAGTCCATCTCCTGGTCCATCGCCATCTCCGACATCATCACGTCGTCGTCATCACCACAACATCAATAACTTAGTGATCGGTAACCCTCGCCATCAGCACCATTCAAGTGGACCGCATTCGCCTCTTCAGCAAACAGTATGTTATCCCCATACCTCGAGTCCGCCCTGGATTACAGTAGAGGTAAGGCGTCAGCCGATTGACTACTCGATCAGTCATTTTGGTGGACTTCACTCTATCTTCACTCTGTCCTCAAATTCTTTTGTCGTATTTGTCTGAACGCCTTATTTCTGCTCTAATTTAGTGCAAAAATTTTTTGGTCTTCATTTCGATAATTGTTTGGAAAATAATAGATTTATTCAATCAAATGACCGCAAAATCATCTTTTCATCAACTTTTCAACCATTTCTTACCACTAATTGTCTTTCTGTGAACTCTTCTTTTTATGAGATTTCAAATCTATTATCTTCTAAACAATGGAATTAATGAAAGACATAAAACTAATGTGAATATAACTCAGGGCTTAACTTTGGACACGAGTGCTCTTACACTCAATGGTAACTCACGTTATGTCAATTCTCCCGATGGATCCAATATGGGCTACAGTTCAACAGAGCAATACCATAGTTTGCAACAGAGCCAAAACTACGTGCCAGGGATGTCTCATACGGGACAACCTCAGTCTAAACCACAAACACCCACATCATTACACAATCCTCAGTCCCCTTTGCAAGTGAGTATCAGCTAATTTCCACTCATTTCTCCCAATAATTTGCTAAGATTTTAATTTTTAAGGCAACGCCAATGGGTCTGCATCGAAGTACAACTCCTTCTGACCATTCATGCAGTGCACCGGCATCTCCGGTGTCGCACATCTCTCCAGTGAGCTCTCCCGGACTGGCGATCAATAATCTAAGCAAAAGTCCGTTCACTGACAACTCCTACTTTAATGTACAGCAAACAAGTGTTTTACAGCAACAGTTGGAACACTTCCGTATGATTGGCGACAAATCTAATGATCCAACAGATCATTATCTTATGGTGAGTTCAAAAAGTGGATTTCAATTGGAGTGACTATAATTCGATGTCAATTTGTTCAGATGCCAGGAAACGGAACCATTCATTCTTCAAGCAGTAGTGCCAGTTCAAGTACTGGCGCCCTTTATATGAGTGCCAACAATATTCTGGGCTCTCCCCGGGGAAGTCTCGGTGAAAACACTGGTAATATTGAGTACTCGCCTCAACATTTACCGCAAACTCTGGCCAACAGTTGTGCAAATAGTTTGGAGAATCAGGTGAACAGTATTTACTACAGCACATCGCCATTGATTCAGTCGCCAACTCTGGCCTATTCCAAGTCCGTGATCTCATCCCCTAATCACTACCAGCAATCGAATACTTCGAATCCAACCCAACCCCAAACGCCACAGACGCCAACCAGTATTCCAGACATCATTCTCACAGGTATTCCACACTTTTTGTGGCTTAGAATTTGAATTCGAGTTACACTTTGCCTCAAATTATATAATTTCGAAATTAAAGGCTTTTCTTACGACTACTACAATATGATGTACTAAAATAGGAAGACTGCCCACTCCTATGAGCTATTTTCTATTGAAAATACATAATACTAATCCTCTCCTTTTAAATATCGATTTTGGCAATTATTTTGACTCTTATTATATTTTGAGAACATTTGACTGAATGGCAAGCAATCAGTTCCTTTGTTTCGTTATATTCTTTCATTGAATGAATGTATAGCTCTTTCTGATCGATAGAAGGGTTTTCCGGTTCCGCGGTTTGTTTTGATTGAATGTTCTGTTAGTTTTGAATTTGTTTTATCGAATAAATTTGTGAAATTAGGCCCTAATATAGACGAATCGCTTCTGAGAGGACAAGATTTTGCCAAAGATATTGGCACAGCTATGGCCAGTATGTCGGGTTCGTTCGATGCAGACCTGTTCCCTTCAGCAGAAGATGCGTTGAGAGCTGGTTTAGATCCGATAGACTTCGATGGATTGCAAATACTGCCTGATATCGACTCCACAAATGAAGAGGCGTTCAAATTAGAGCGCTCTTAGCTTTGATTACTTTACTGTTTCACTGATTCTGACTTTTATTCGTTAAGTGTTTAATAAATATCTTTTTTAAGACATAAAAAGCCAATCATTTGTTTGTTGTTTTAAGACTTGACTGTAAATAACTTGAATTTCATGATTTTTATTCAACTCAATGTAAATATCGATTAAAAATCATTAATAATTTCGTTGCTTTTGTATACAATCCTCGATTTTTGTTATAATTAATCGTTTTTCTCAAAATCCCATCAAATCTTTTCATTTGTATAAAATGTTAAGACGTTTGAAATTTTAGAATTTATATAATTTAATGAATTTCTATATCTATTTGAATATATTTCAATATATTTACAAATTTATTCAAATTTTTATTATTGAAACAAACAATTGCTTAAAACATAAGTCAAATATCGAATATTGTTATGAATTTTTCACAAAATATTAAATATGTTTTGATGTTATCATAAATTTTATAACTGTTGACTCAATTATTTTCTCTTGTGTTTCCACTTTTTGGTTCCAGGCTTAAGATGTGAATTGTATTTAAACCAATTTTAATATTCATAATCAATGCATTCAAACCTCGAAATATGAAGTGCGTTATGGGTTTACATTTGATTATCGGAAAAACTTTTATTTAAATTTCGGTTATGTCTGCAAAAGTAGTTCGGGCTATGGTCTGTCCCAGTGCTGGCAATCAGAGGGTTGGGTGTATTTGATTTGAATCTTTTTATAAATATTATTAAAACAATCAAATGTATGATTGAAATACTTTATTGAAAATTTGAATAACTCTTAAAACTAAGAATATTTTAAGTATAAACTCAGCGTTTATTCTGAAAATTATTTAAAATTCTGAAGATTTTGCACTTTTACTCAAAATAATTGATAATTTGCTAAAATTTACAAATATTTGCTTATTATTGTGAAAAATGTGATTGTCTTCAAACCGGATCATTACTTTGTTATTTTGCTCTCAATTTTGAACAGTTATTCGTTTTAAAATTCTTGAGATATTTGTTAAAAATCTTAGTATTGTTGATGTTTTGAAATTTTTTGCTCTTTCGGTCTCTGGTATTATCTCTCAAATCATTTATTATTCAATTCGAATACTTTGACGACAAATAAAAACATTTTTCTATTGATTTCAAAACTTTTTGGAATAGAAGAAGAAAACTTGAAATTCTGAAAAATGCAAGTTTAAAAAAATTCCTGTAGTGTCAAAACCTTCAAGGTTAAAAACAAACGGACAAACGCACAGAATATTAAAGGATTTACAAATCGATAGCGCAACGACTGAGGGAAGAGTGAGTGCGCGCTTAGATAATCTTGGCTTCGGATGAAAATATGAGCTTTGGTTGTCTCCATCTTTTAATTATCAAAAATTGTTATTTTTAACCAAATTATAAATAGTTTTGAACAATATTCTCACAAAATGTCTATTTTGAGCGATATTTCGAATTCATCGGATCTCTTGGAACTGAACGACACCTTCAGAAGTGTTCCCAACGAAGTGGTGGACAGTTCTAAAAGAGATATAATAATTTACATAATTTTATTCATAATATCTTCGATCGGAAATATCTCAGTCTTTACCTCTTTGTTGAGAAATCGAAACCGGAAATTGAGAATCAATTTATTGATTTTTAATTTGGCGATGGCTGACCTTATCGTCACATTTATTATGATTCCTTTGGAAGTTGGCTGGAGAATCACCGAGTCGTGGAGGGCCGGCGACTTTGCCTGTCGTCTTTTGCAAGCTTTACGAGCTTTTGGTCCCTACCTCTCATCTATGGTTTTGGTTTGCATTTCATTAGACCGATATTTTGCTATAATTCATCCCTTGAAAGTCAATGATGCGCACAGAAGGAGTAAAATTATGCTCTACTTCTCATGGATTGTTAGCATTGTCTGCAGTATTCCTCAGGTCTGTCTACCCGTCTGTCTGTCTGTTTTAAAAGTATCAAAACAATATTCATAGCATTTGATTAATTTTTATAACTTTTAGAGCATTATATATCACGTGGAGTCACACCCGGATTATCCGAAGTTTGAACAGTGTGTAACTTTCAACTTCTTCCGGACAGCCTGGCAGAAATCATTCTACAATATATTCTGTGTTATGGCTTTATATGTTGTTCCCCTTCTCATCATTATTTGCTGTTATACCAGAATTTTGTGGGAAATATATCGTAG
This sequence comes from Edwardzetes edwardsi, assembly GCA_034693445.1. Classification (NCBI taxonomy): domain Eukaryota; kingdom Metazoa; phylum Arthropoda; class Arachnida; order Sarcoptiformes; family Ceratozetidae; genus Edwardzetes; species Edwardzetes edwardsi. The sequence goes on along the minus strand of JAQFXL010000287.1, from coordinate 2,212 downwards.
ATCTAAAGATTCAGAGCGTAAGCAATACTTTAGTAATTTATTAACAAATCAATGAACAGCCAAATGGTACCAGGGGCAATGGGGAAATGGGGGCAATGGGGGCAATGAAACCCTAAATTTCTTGAAAGTTTCCCCTCTATTACACACTGTGTCGGTGAAGCAGGGGTGTAGCGGTGGTTTTTGCCATCTTTCCTGCTGACCCCTTCTTCACCGCAACACTCATTTTACTCAACATTTACTCAACGCTTTTGTAGGGAAAAAATTTTATTTATTCTATTTGACAATGAAAAATGATGTTGATCATTTTATCTGATTTGCAGATTCGAAAAATAGACGAGAAGTGACCAATAATAAGGATAAAAGCACAGAATATTCTGTTCAAAATTCTGGATCACTTTTGAAGCAAAATAAGTTTCAAAATTCTTATATGAGTCGAAATCGAATGCATTTGAGGCGTTCCGATGCGACACAAATAGAAAGGGCCAGAACTCGAACTCTCAGAATGACTCTAATTATCGTTTTGGCGTTTGTCTTGTGTTGGACTCCATATGTGTTTATAGTTTTGTTATATCAAATAGATTCGGAAGCGGCCAACAATCTGGACAAAGGTCTTCGCGACACACTATTCATGTTTGCCGTCTCCAACAGTTGTGTTAATCCATTAGTTTATGGCAGTTATACGATGAACTTCAGAAGAATATGGAAAACCTATTTCACTAACTGCTCCTTCAGACCATTTAAAAGACAAGATTCTATTCGAGATCCTAATGAGTCGAGAAGATCCACTTATATCGACGACAACACCACATATTCCAATGTTGAGGTCAGTTCTCTAAAAAGCATAACAAATATTAATCATATAATTAATGCTTTACTTCTCACAAATTAATGTTTAAATTCAACCAATTATTTGCAGATCGAAGACGATTAATGACTAATCCATTACAATGAGGGACCAAATGAGTGATTTCCAAATATTTGTTCCGTTGTTATACTTTTAAACACTACTGTTTTGGCACTAAATTAGTGGCAATCAATTCAAACCCAAAAGAAATTACAAATCACTCGTTATTGAAGTTATCTAATTAAGTGCTCAGAACACAGGGCTTCAATTGACACCTCTTATTGATTCTTGGTTAAAACTTTGAATAAGGTATCCCCAAGCTCACTTTCTTCAGGTTTGGGCCAAAAGTCATAGGGGGCCAACACATGGGTCATCTGATTGTCAACATTTTAAGGCTTAATTCAGTTTAAATCCGGAAATTTAGACTCAATTTAGTTTGTGATGAGTAGAGTATCCCCTACTTATACACTGCTAAAAAGCATCAAACGGATAAAGAAAGTGATCCAGAACAGTCAGTCTTAGTAAAATAGGTCTTTCATGTAAGAATCTGTATGACCTAACAATCACCTTGTATATTATTAAAAGTGTGGTGTTAGGGTGAAGTGAGCTCATTGAAACTCTAGGGCCTAGAGTCTAGGCTATTAGTTCAGTTTCAATAGAAATCTCATTTATTGAATCTTGCATTTAAACAAATGTATTTCCAAACAATTCTCTTATGATTACTCAACTATTTTGTGAATTAATTGTTTTTCAAATGTTTGGTTCGAATGTATCCCAGAAATGCTATTTTTACTTTTTGTCGATAATTTCAATTAATAGTTGTCTCAAACTATCGATGTTTTACTTTTTTGTTTCGAAGTGATGTAAATATTTAATAAAAGTTAAATACATTTCTAATTGTATTGACCTATAGTTTGATACTTAAGAAAACTTATAACAAAATTGAAACCAAATACAATTTAATAACTTGATACTTCTATTTTGATATTAAAAGAACAGTTTTAACTGATAGCACCTTGAATATAGGCATTAAGCATAGAAACTCTTCTAATTTTATCGATAATTATTTTAACTTCAATTGTAACCTTCCGTAAGTACTGTAGCCGAAAAATCGGCCCAAAAGCACTTTAAACCCCAATTAATAATTTACTGCTGAAGTAACTTAAAAAATATTTTAGCAATGCCTTGAGTAGCGATCGTCACGAAAAAAAATTTCTATGAGAAAAGGTCCCTTAAGGTCCCTAACGAGGAAAATAGATATTGTAGTGTGAATAAATGAATAAAGTGCTCGGGGGCGATTCGGTTATTGATAACCGGAGAAATAAAATTCTTAAAATTAATATTGCTAAGATAATTTTCAATTAATAT
>JAQFXL010000286.1:0-24679 GCA_034693445.1 Edwardzetes edwardsi | reverse complement strand
TCAAACGTATGATTCCTAAAAAATAGCACAAATTTTAATGAGTTTATCTTACTATTTATGAACTTGGTCTATTTATATCCCTTTCGAATAGAAATGGGCAAAACATTTAGACGTTATTTATTAACTGAATTAAGTGTTTATAGAATAACATTTGTTTATATTTTGAAAGAGTATTTATCTGTGATTTAATTAGTGCAATAAAAATCAATTTATAATAAATAATTAAAAAGATGTCCTCATCTAAAGAATTGGAAGTCAGAAAACGTATTGGGAATTTTGTGATAAAAAATGAAAACATGAAAAGTAGTGAAATTGTTAAGCATTTTATGCTCGAAGGAGTGCCACGAAGAACAATTTATAAGATAATAAAACGTGTTAAGAGTGGTGTCAGTCTTGAAAGACAATCAGGAAGTGGTGATAACAACCGAATTGACCGAAAAATTAAAGAAAAAATTATCGAATTTAGTGTAAATAAAGTTGGGGTAAGTTATAGATATTTAAGTCGAAAATTCGGTGTAAGTGACCATTCAGTGAAGAAAATATTGGCCGAATATGAAGTCACAAGAAAAAAAAGAAAAAAATGCCCTAAAAGTACAGAAAATCAGAAGACAAAACAGAAAAAATGTTTGAATAGATTGCGCAAAAATCTATTGAAACCATCAAATAATTTGGATGTGATCATGGACGATGAGAGCTATTTCACGGTCGATGGTTCGGACACCAATCAAAATAGTTTTTATTATTCATCAGAACATATCGAAACACCAGAAGAAGTGATGTTCAGACCAATATCGAAATTCCCTAAGAAAGTGATGGTTTGGTTGGCAATAAGTGCTAAGGGATTCTCTGAACCATTTAAAATTAAATCGGGAAATGCGGTGAATTCTGAAGTTTATATCAGTGAATGTCTCACCCGTTTGAAGGACTTCATTGATAAACATCATTCAGATGGTAATTACGTTTTTTGGCCAGATTTAGCCTCATCTCACTATTCCAATGCCACTCAGAATATTATGAGAAGCGTTGGAATAAAATTTGTGCCCAAAGAAGACAACCCCCCAACTGTTCCTCAGGTGCGGCCAATCGAGACTTATTGGGCTTATTTGCAAAAGAAAATCTATGAAAATGGTTGGACAACCGATAACACCAATTCACTGATACGAAGAATAAAATTAATTATAAGAAAAACACCCGAAACTATGGTCCAAAACCTGATGAGAGGCCTGAAGACAAAAGTCCGAAAAGCGGCGGACAGAGGACCGCTATCTTTACTTAATTGACATTATTCTAGTGATTAATAACCAGTCAGTCTGTTTGAAACATATTTTGTAAATCAATCGAATAAATTCTATAAATTATTCAATTCAAATGTTGTGCCCATTCCTACTCGAAAGCGATAGCAAGTCAAATATTAACTTTATTAAGATTAAAAAAGTCACCGAAACGGAAGACTATTTGAACAAAAAAGTCGAACACAACTGAGAATTAATTTGTAAAAAATCATTGTTTGTAATGAAAGTGCAAACAAAAGAATCAGTAATTTTTGATTTTTTCTTATCTAATGTCCTGCTGTGCAGACATATGCGTAAAATTGTAGTCAATTGTCACTAATTTGCATACAAATTGATTATTTTGCATTCATTTGCAGTGTACTAATTGCACTAATATCCCTGATAGATCTACATTTCAAACCAGCTTAAAGCAATAAATCTATTATTTTTAATTACAATGCTTTAGGTATCAAATAAATTGCTTCAATTAGTATTTAGCTCCGGGTCTTATTCTTGTAATCATTGGATTTTTTAATTTCAAAATGCAGTTCGTTTTCGTAGAAAATTTTGTGTCAAATATCCTTTGATTAATTGCAGGAATAATTTTACAGTTTTTCAAAAAATTAGTTTTAAAAGAGCTTTTTTGTGAAATTCTTATCGATCGAAGTCAACAATAATTCAAATGAAAAGTAAATACAAAGTTGAAAATTCAACTAAAAAGCTTACTATTTGTCAATTATATGATAATTATGAAACTCCTGATAGAGTTAAATGACTCGGCTTATTGTGATTCAGTAACATTTTTTAGCTAATATACAAATGATTCTAGACTTCAATTATTATGTCATTTATGATAAACCGAATGAATAACTCGCGAATCAAAATATGAATTAATTTAATTATAAACATAATTATGAGTTATTTTCTACGTTCTTAGGCTTTCGTCAGCACATAATTAGTTGTGATGGGAGTTATAAGTGCACAGAATTTCATTCAATTTTCAACACTTGACGACTCCATCACAAAAGTCGTTCAAATAATTTCCAATAATTATATGCTTTTCATTCCGAACCCATTCAGAAGTAATCAACAAAAACATGAGAAAAAATTACAGTCAAACACCATTTTTATGGTCTTATAATCCAAATGAAAAAATCTTCCCTTTCTTTCTACGAGTTTGAAAGTATTTTTTAAGTCAATCGTCAAAATCTTAGAGAGAATAACAATATCTCAAAGGATTTGATCAAATTTATGTCAAAATTTGAATCAAACGAATAAATAAATGTATTTTGTTTTGCGATTCAAACCTACAGTTTGTGTTCAAGTATTCAAAGCTCGTCTCAAATATTGCAAAACTGCACTATTTTTTGGGTAAAAGGAATCAAAGCACAGAATTTTGATCAAAATATGATATAAAAATGGTTGAGAGATATGTAGTAATATTTTTATCATTAAATTATTTCACCATTAAGTTTGGATTTGAAGTCACGATTAGAGAACAGCTATACTGAAGATAATATCGAAGTCGAAGCGCAGACACAGACGGCAAGAGTTGTGTTTATAAAATTACATTATAGGGAATCGATTTAGAAATTATTAGTTTCTTATTTCATAGCATCAAAAGACATATTTAATTGAATTGAATATTATTTGCTTCCAGTAATTACTCCATGGATTTCATATTCGGATAAATAGGAAATTATGGTATACTCTGAATGATTGATCAGTAAAATAATGGTTTATTCCTCTCTAATAATATAATCTAATGAACAGAATATGAAACAAAACTAAACTTAAAGAATGCATTTCATGAAAGTTTTTGCCGAAAAATGTCAACATTTTAATAGTTTGATCGACTTTTCATCGAAAATATCATTAGAAAAATGCTGTAAAACTGAACAAAGATTGAAACCAAAATCACTTTAATTGCAAACATAATTGAAAATAGAGTTTTGTGCACAGAATAGGGATTTTCTTTTTACACCCAAGCGTTAAATTTTTCTCTTTTTAGATCAGAAAAACAGTTTTTAATTCAAATTGAATGTAAAAAAATTTGATCTAGCTCTCTACACAATTCAGTATTCAAAGCCTACACTTTTCACCAAAAAAGCTTAATATTGGACAAACCCTTATGTTTAGTAAAGGCCGTGGACTCAGCCCTCATTTGGTAATAGTCGTTGAAAATTCTAAGACTATTTATTGCAAATATGAGTCACGAATTCAATGGGTCTTTCATTTGAATAATTATGTTTTGACGGAAAAAAGAGGAAAATTGCAAAGAATTAATTTGAATCCATTTTTAACAGAAATGGTTGTGAAGCCAATACTTGTCTGCCATTCCTTATCGAAGCCTTAATAATAATATGTTCGGCACTTAATGGATGTGTCAGTTGTTATCGTTTAAGGAAACTTTGAATGAAGAAAAACTAGTATTTAGTCAGACAATAAAGTTGAATATTTTTCAATTTATAAGGCTTTCCATAGTCTCCAATAGAAGCCCACACAAAACCAAATCATTTATCCATGGTAATTGTATTTAAGCCAAGCTATTCTTTATTAGTTATTCGTTATTTAATTTCCAATTTCGCGAATGATTTTCAATTTTATTCAATTATTTGTGAGTTCTTTGGAATGCGATTCTCGTTATTGTCTGAACTCAACTCAAGTTAAACAATAAGTTAGGAAAACCTGAAGCAAATGTTGCAAATATTTATCAACAAAAAAACAAAAGACTGTTAATCTAATCTTGAAATGATTGGAAATTAACATAATTTTCAAATTAAAGGTTTCATTGATTTAAATGAAAATTCAATTTTTTCAGCGAATATAATCCCTTGGTTTATGTGCTAACACTTGTTGTCAATAAGAAATAACTTCAATGGATGCGTCTGTTTTGCTATTCAATACTTCAAATTTAATCACAATTTTAGTCTTAAAATTTATTAACTTTTTATTTTAGACATCAAATACTGACTAACTTTGAAAGGATTTAAACATTGAGTCAAACAATAAGTTTTTAATTGAATTCTTATGAATATAAAGACAGAAAAAATTTGAATACAGGTTTGAAATCTACTTTTTTGGGAGTAATAAATTCAATATAAAGGCTGTGCAGGAATTTGTTGGCTGAAGAGGAAAAGGTGAAGAAAATATATTGATTTTGTAATATTTGAAAGCATTCCTAAGATACAGATTCTGTTCAATTCAACTGATTATTCATAGCTTTTCTCAACAATAAAAGTTTAATATTTTTGCTTCAATTCTATATCAAAGAGAGTATTGAATTCAACTGAAAATTGTTGTATAAAACGCCTCATTTATTTGAGACTTGATTTCCGCTTCGATGAAACTCTTGGATCACATCTTTTAATCTGTCATTTCTCTCAATATTCACATTTTTTGACACCTAGCTATAACTAGCCATAAATAGAAAAGTTGAACAATCTAGATACTTTGTTTATTAAATACCTTTGTATATTGTTCAATAAATTAGCTTGATATCAAAAGAACAATAATTCAAGTTGACATTTATTAAGTTAATCATTCAAATTTTGCAAATGTAATAACTTATTTGAGGTTTTAATTTGAGCAAGGATGACATAGAATAATAATTATTCACTTGATACTATTATCTTTATACTGCCCACTTGGTTAATACTGAAATACTATTCTAAGCTCAAGTCGGGTCATGAATTAACGACAGCGTAAGGGAAGAGTGAAATAACACTCAATCAAACTCACCATAACATCTGAAACGGTAATTATTTGACTGATACTAAGGCAGTGTTTGAGGCAATATCTGCTCATCTTTTCGTCAGCACCACTAGTATTGTGGCACTGATTGGACTCATGGAAGACATGAATCAGAATAACTAGTGTTTAGTGAATAACATTTGCTTTATAAGTATTTAATTAAATTTAGACAACATTTGCATCAGACAGACACTAATGGAAGTAATGGAACAGATGTGTAACTAATACATGTCGACAATAAATCCCATGTTTTCCAGTATTCAATCCATCGAATACTTAGAGAATAATCTGAAGAAAAGTTGATTTTCCTAAACATTAATTCATTTTTGTTACATTCAATTAGTTTTAATGAAAACCACGAAATCATTAATTATTTTGAAGAGAAATTTTTCTAATTAAGTGAAAAAAAATTCATGTCTTATACGGAATTTACTCAACAAATCCATGACTGGAGGCAAACATTTTCTCTCAATTGATAGTAAAATATTTAATTTATTCGCAAAATTCAATTCAATTCAATTCATTGCTTTTCATACATTGTTTGACATAAATGGACTCGAATATAAATCTAATAAATGACTCAAATAAGCGAATAATTGATCGCAACATTCAATTGTGAGAAGTATTTGAATAACTATTGAATCGGACAGAAATCGGGTTCTTTATTAAGAAAGTAAACAATGTTTGTCGTGTTTGGACTGTCAACCAAATATGTCAACAGATTTTAATTTGAAGATCAAAGCTATCCATTGATAGACCGATAGCTTTATAAAAGTAGCGGCGGATCATTGAAAGAGTGGATCAGAAAAAAGGTAATCTGTTTTTGTGATACCAGTGAAGTTAGCAATGAATAGGATGTTTGACTTCATCACAAGTGCTCTCATCGTCTCCAATAGCATTGAATCTAATATAAAAACACAGCTTTGCATCGCATCTTGTTTTCAAGTTTGGCTCTCAATCACAACCATTGATATAATAACAGATATTATGCCAAAGAGGACCAGAGAGGGAGGCAATCCTTTCAACTCATCCTTCAAATGAGAATCAGTGGCTTATTTTGACCGTGACTAATTTAAGCCTCATCAGGATTATTCATCAATTATGACTTGTCAAATTTAACAAAAACAAGCAAAACCTATTTGGAATTAGGATAGGCCATGATGAAATATTGATTTTCAAGACTGGCAATGGGTAATGAAGAGGCAGATGCCCTCCTCTGTAATAGAGTGATATCGTCTCAACATTATATATGTAGAGAAAGTGTGACTCTTTTACTAAACAAAACTATGAGAAACGCATTTAAAATTTAGATTAGACTCAAAAAAAGTAGTCAAATGTTGACATAAGAGTAATGTATAGTTTATGCGAACGTGTCATACGTTCCCAATAAGTGCCTTATTTTTCTTACAGTTTGTTTTTTGAATTAAACATTACTCAGAATATGTTCTCCACTTTTCAACTAATGGACAGCTCTTAATAGTGTCAACACATATGCGTCCAAACATTGAAAGGTCATATTCTCGGATAGTTGTGAATATTTAGAGCGAAATGTTTTATCAAATGCTGTGCTTTAACTTCAAATGAATTGACATAAAATTTTAATTGAAAAATACCTGCAATCATAACACTGAACCGCAATTAGACTCGTAAAAAGTTATACATCAAAGTGATATTTCGGGGGTATAATGGACTGGACATCTCTGATTGATTATTGCAAATAAATTGCACCAATGAGAAAAGGAATATTTATTCTAAAAAACTAATATAAAGCAACAATTGATCTAAATATTAAGCCAACAAATATTCTAAATAACAAATTAACTTTCAGAGCTAGTACCAATTCTAATGGAGAACAAAAATATTAATTCCTAGGTTTTTTATTCAAATTTCTTTGTTCATTACTCTTTTTTCTTTTGAAAGGATCTTGAACTTCACAAGTTTTCAAATAATTTGAAGCAATTGATATGCTTTTGGCTTAACTTAACACAAATTCTAAAATTCATTTGACGACAAACTTTTTTGAGTTAACATTTCCTTAAGAATAAGTTTAAGGGATTCTTGTAAAATAAATGCTCAAAGAATGCCTAGAGTCTAAATTCTTTGAGAATTCGATGGGTTTTATTGTTGATTAAAAATCATAGTGGAGTTCATGACATGGTTTGAAATGAGTGAATCCCATATAAGTTTCTATGGTGATCCAAATTATAGGTAACAAAACAAACAGCAAATACTAGTTTTTGTGCCACTTTGCCATTTCACGGTCGACTGTTTCAATATAGAGGACATACAGCACTACATCCAATACACACACCGACCAAATCAGCACATAATGCATATATTAAAGCCTAATAAGATAGCCAAGCTAAAACTCGGTCAATATTACAACAGAAGTCTGAATAATATCCATTATTTTCAAACCAAATGAGGAATTCGTGAAAAAAGTTTCAAAAAATAATGTTTTTGAGTAAACTATTATTTTTGATGAGAAAACAGAAAACAATTTTGATAAGTATATTGAGCGGTAGTTTTGGTCTTGGTCACGTTTTATACGAGCAAAATATTAGCTAAACATCTAAATAAGAGCAAAATGTAAGAGAGAGTTGAAAATAAATAAGAAAACATTGAGAATATTTTGGCTAAAAAATACCGTTTTGTCGTAAAAATGAGTGTAATTTTTATCAATAAACTAAAAAAATTATTCAAAAAAAGATTGAAAACAGAGATAAGTTTCTATGAGATTAAAATTGGCAAACGTTAAGACACTTTATATATCAATGCTTTTGTATTGCAATACAATATTTTTCGTCGTAACACAAATTCAATGCCTGAACAGCAACGGAAGGCATTCACATCTTATTCAAAAGCGATGGTTGGAAATGTTTGTATGTAAAGGTGACCAGGCTCAAGAATCTGAAATGTGATCATTAAAATGAACTATCCATCCGTAAATCGCATTTTTTTATGAAAAGAAAATCAAGTTTTGAACAGAATTTGGATTTCATAGCATTGCTTAAAGAATGATAAGTTATTTTCCAAGAGCTGAATCGGATATTCGTAAAATCTGAGGATTGTGCGGATGGTTTCGTCCCCCTCTGGCCATCAATGATCACAAATGCATTCAATGCTCAAAACTTATATCAAGAGTGCGATTCAAAAGAGAGAGGAAATTGAGTGAATCAATAGGAAAGCAAAACCTGGAGTTAAGTAAGTTTTGCATTCAGGCGACTAAACAGAAGACAGACTGACTGAGGAAAAGGTGTGAATTGTATGCAATTCCATATTTATCTTGTCATTCATTTGGCTCTATAGAAGTGTGAACAACACTTTTGACACAACCAAAAAATGCAATTCATATACACCAAAACAGAAACATCACTCCCAGTTCATAATCGATCCGAACTTCATGTGCAAATGGGTTGCCATTGAATGTGTCACTCAGAATAACAATCATATATAATAATATATATATATATATATATGAAAATACATTTTTCTCTCTATTTATTCATTGATTCATTGATTATTCAATGAAATAAAAATAGATTTCTTTTGTCTGGTGTTTGACCGCTCTTTTAACACAATTAAATCGCTTTCCGATTATATCAAACAGACTTCAATAGATTTAATTGATTTTTCCCTAATTTCCACGATTTGTCCGAACAATTTTGGAGAAAGTCAGCAAAATTGATCCACACACACATTTAAGCCCTTGCAAACAAGATTGACACAAATACATTGAACTGAGTCTATGCTGGATAATCAAATTCTGTGTATTTGAGCAGAAAAATAACCTAACAACAAAACAGAGCAATTCTATTAAATTTGACCCCAACATCGTGTAAAAGACAATTTTCATATTCTGTGCTCAGTTTAGTGTCAAATATTTGTTTGGTTTAGTCATAGTTTTGACAATAAAAAAAACTTTTTAGTAATTAATAATTATTATCATTTGAAGAGTCATTTCGTTTGAATTTCTAATCTGAAGCGCAAAACATTTAATTAAAAACTTCTCAAAACTTTGGCAATAAATCAATAAAAAGGGTTTTTTTTAAATAATGAAATTTTGAATTTTAATCCAAAAATAATTGGAATCAATAATAAAATTATTTGCAAATAAGTCTCGAAAATAGTGGACTTATTTTGATTTAATCCACAAATAATTAATAAAAACTTTATACCAAATCTTTTGACTTTTGATACATAAAGTGAAATAGATTATTTTCAGTGTAATATTGTTGAATAACCCTGGTAATTCTAAAAAGGAAAAAATAGCAAAATACAGTTCTTTGAAATTTGAATTTCAAAACAAATTTATGATTTATATGGAAATAATTGTGCGTTAAATACAAATTTGAATAATAATTATTCAATATATCATTGATTACATTAATTTGGAAATACATTCAATTAAAAGCCATACCTTTCCATTATTTCTCTTTTAGTTATTGAAATGTCCGCAGAGATCAATGCATCAAAATTCAATTAAATGTACTTAATCATTTGATCATTATTTGAAACCATCACAATTTGAATAGAAATTCCATATTTCATATATTGTGAATCTATTAAACAATTTTGAATATTTTCCATATTTTGAACATGTGTTCAGTATTCGTCATATTGAGTGAGATCCTAGTCATTTGTGTCAAGAACATATTAAAAGATTCTAGCATAGAATTAAAAATGCATGCAAAATATGAGAGGATAGATCTGATATCACGAATTCCAGACATATGATGTATTTTTGAGCCAACTTTTATCTAAAATCATAATTACTTTGGACTTTACATCTCATTAGTCGTTATAATGTGTGTAAGATTTGACTCAGAAATTAATTATTTACTACATTTAACGAAGGGATAGTATATGAGTTCGATTCGTTTTCATAACCGTACCCCTCCTCCCCATCATTGCGAATAAAAGAGATTTTCTTTTTATTGTGAACGAGTTTTTCAACAAGGGGTTTTTGAATACTCCTTTTATAAGCAATGAAAAATCGATGAATTTTCATCGATATTTCGAATTTCAACAATAATTTTCAAGAAAAAATGAAATTTCCTAAATATTTTGAAAATGAAATAGATGTTCTGAAGGGTAAATTTGTGGCATATAAGCATGGGATATAGATTTCCCATTACTGATTAAAGAAAAATTTGAAACATTTTGCCCTTTATCGTAAAAAAATAAAACAATTTTATATATTGTGAAAAAAAAAATTGTTTGAAATAAAGAAAATCAGTCAGAATTAAAGAATTAGGCAAAGTTAATCTTTTCTCAAGAAAGATGGAAAACTAAGTATTATTGCTCAATAAGAAAGTAGGCTATGTTAGGCTAGGTTAACGGTTTGGTAAATCCGTCTAGGTAAAGTAAACTAGAATAAAACTTATAATACTCAGTGAAATCCTTCAGTCCCTTCGAGCATTAGAATGGATTTTATACTCAAGTGCACCCCTATTAAGCTTTTATAGATAATTTTCAATTTGATAACTCAAGTAAATGTAGTCTAATCGGTTTATCCAAACCTTGTTTTTAACTTTGAAATTAAAGTGAATTGTTTGCTCTTATTTTGGTTTTTCATATTTTATAAATAAAGTATTAAATAACAAATACATTGAAAGCAAACCATTTTTAATAACTCTAAAAAGGCGTTGAAAATGATTAAAATTGTCGAAACAAAAATGTGTTCATATTATTCACTTTTTGAGAAATAAATGAAATTCTGGAGAAAAATCATAAATCGAAGCATTTTTGACACTAATATTCAATATTATTATTTGAAGTCTTAAAATGTTTGAACAAATATTAGTTAAAAATGAAGTGTTTAAATAAAATAGTGGACCACTCATGAGCTAAAGGCCAGGGTTTATGAAATTTGGTTGTGGGAGTTGTGTTTAAACACATCACTGTTTCCCAGAAGACATTTATCGAACAGAATATTCCATTTCATTACTCACTGAATGGTTTCTCTGGTTTCCTGTCATCTGTTTTGAATAAAAATAAGAATAACTTAAATATCTTTGAAATGAACTCAAATTCTGTTTTAACACGAAATGAATGACAAAATTATGATAAAACACTCAATTTTTTTTTGTATCTGTATTTTTTTGTTCATTAGTTTATTATAACTGATTTTTTTTATCATTTTATTACATTTATTCAATTTCTTAATTGGATTCAATCGATTGAATTAATGAAATTTTAGCTATCATTTTGTGCAATAGTTACGATTAAAATAAGCAATCAAGTTAAATATCAAGATAAACCAAAGTAATCAATTCAATCGATATTCTCGGGTATGAATACAACATTTGACATCTAAATAGAGTCTTCTTAATAGAGACAAAAAGCAAAATAAAAAACTAATAAAACCTCAAAGTATTCCCGGTATTAATAAATAGCTGCAAATCTAAGAAAACCAACGCTTTTTCAAAAGGCTTTTTTGCAGTAATTCTTAATCAGTTTTATATAGACTTTGGCTCTGAATTCAATCTAAAGAAGAAAACTTCAGACAAAACAGAGTCCGAACAAAGTCTGAGTTTTCATACATTGGATTAAATTTATTTACTTGTGCTGTAATACATCCCTTAATCTTAAGCCTCAAAAGAAACTCTTTCCGAATGGGGCTTATCTTTGATGAGTTGAAACATCAGTTGACATAAGTTTTAATAAAACAGACAGAAACTCATTCTTTCAATCTCAATGTATCTGTCTCATTTTTTCCGGAAACAAATCATTTTGAATTTGAAAGAATAAAATTCGTAAAAGGTTGTTAAAGGTAAAAATGAGTTTTAAAACTGCTCTGCCCTTTGACAAACAACAAACAAATGTCAATCGTTTTTTAATGGCTTTGAAATTCAGTTCACGGGGTCTAAAGATAGACACAGACATGAAATATATCATCTGATTGTAAGAAAAAACAAGTAAAACCCAAAAATAATTTGCTGACCAAAACCCAAATGTTTTAGTTTTGTGTTCGAGAATCAGGAGCTCCGAAATGTCATCAAAACTTGATTCTGAGTTAAATGAAAAATAATTGTTTTTCACTCAAAAACCTTCACTTAAAACGAAAGAAATGGTCAGAAGAAAGTGTTTGAGCGATACGTTGCTCAGCACATCACTCAGTATAAGGCTATGCAGTAGAGATTTGGCGATTTGGAGAAAGTAATGCACAGTTGATCTCAAAAACTATTAGAATCACGAAAAGCGAAATCAAATCTAATTAATGGTAAAATTTTTACAAACTTTAAGATCAATATCACTATTGTTTGAAATTTCGATATATTCTCTGTTTTCGGTGTCCATTACTGGAAATTCTTTTCACGTTTGGTTAGTTTTTGACATATCATTCCGTCTGAGCTGACTCTCAGTAGTTTCAAAATATTTGGCCATAAATTTCTCTCTAAAGAGGACTAAAGTTTCAATTTTCAGCCGATTTCTGATATTTTTATTCTTAAAGTAAAGTTTGTCTCAATTTTTGAAACATTAAAATAAAAATTGTTTCGATTTTTTTTCTCTAAAAATAGTTCTTTGGAAGGGATGTCGGAATTAGATGCAAGACATGAGTGTCGAGCGAAATATGATATGAGTTTAACAAATTGATAGATACAACAGTCATAACGGGGGACGTCTCGTCTAATAGCTTCAGTCAGGTGTTCGCACAATGGAAATATTGTTTGGATTCTGTCTACTTTCATTGGGAACAGCGTATCGATCCCTTGGAGTCGACAACTAATGCATTCTGACAATTGATACTGAATTTCGGTAAACTCCAGGTTTACAACTAAAATAAAATTTATGGTTTAATGGAGGAGTCGTCGCAATCAGCATATTTAGGTTGGGTTCAAATGTTGTATAATATGCTAATAATATGTGAGGCAAGAGGTCTGACATTTGAATAAAACACTAAAACTTTGCTCTAAATAAACAGATTTGTGTCAGTCGTGTGTTGGGTTTGTTTAATCATTAATCAAAGAGGTAATCGAGATCAAATAATTTATTGCCGCCATTATAACTTTCTCGATGGTTCTTCATTTCTATCTTCGAGAACGTGACCACAGCTTTATTTATGGCTCGCAATCGACTAATCTATTTGTAGTCTACTCTCCGATACTTTCATTGCAATTACATTCATTGCAATAATTCTGTTATAACTAACTATACTATTAGGTTAGGGTTAGAGCTCTACCACTTGCAATTTCTAAAGGTGAGCAAGATCCACCTCAAGTCACTTTCTGTTTTGTAAGTCAAAGGAATTTATTATTCCGAGTCATTCTAAAAGCAATTCTTGAAAACAATGAAAATTATTAAAAAATTTCACCCTTCAAATGATCACTCGATACAATTTCTATTAAATTTTTAACCAATAATATAATGATAAAATTTTGTACCTATCTTACGAAAATTGTGATACTGTGATGAGAGAGTGGTAGGTTTCCGTAGGCTTTCCTATTCTTAAGACATTTCTAACGAATGAATTTAACAACAATTGTCTCAATTGGTTACGATTTTATGTTAATCTCAAAGCTTTATAATTCAATGGATTGACAATACATTTGAGATTTGTTTAATTGAAATGAATTTAATTTAAAAAAAAGACGAATTTATTATTTATAAGATATAACTCAATGTTTGTGTTTTGCGAATATTTTCATATTTTCAATGCAAATATAAACACAACTGAAATACTTTTACATTAATTGAATTGCAATCAAATTTATTGCGAAACATTGCATATTGCAAATATTACATAACAAATGCAAAAATTTACTTTTAAGTAATAAGGAAATATTGATAGAACTGATGGCAAGGGGTGGGGTGTTTGACATTTGAATTTTTTCAAGTTTATTTTGATTATGAGTTTGAATGTGAAGTAATTTTTTAAAGTGAATATGATCAGTTAAAGTGTAATTTTTTAAGTCAGGTTGATATTCACTCTGAATATAGACTACTACTCCTCGAAATTGAGGGCTGAGATCATCACTCGTTGTTATAATTCAGTCATTCAGTCAATTGTGAAAATAAGTCGAATTGAGTATAGAATAAGTGATTTTTGAAAAGAAATTCATACAAATTGTAACAATTGACTGAATACTGAACTTTATATTTGCATTAAACTGAAAAAGCTCTTTTAGTAGCTTTAGCTATTCGACACAACCAAGGGGTAGGTGGTTAAGATTTTCCTACACCTTTTGAATGCACTTTCAATGATTAACGCATCCAGAAACTTTTAAATTAAGTTAGGTTGAGGCAGTGCTTCTTAAATGTCAATAATTCATTCACTAGCATCAATTGAAACTAAAGTGAGCTTGGTGAGTCCTTAAATACCCGTAATAATAATCATATTATTTAAAACCTATATTAAAGATTAAATAATAGGAAAAGGATTTATATTTATAATAAAAATTGCAGTAAAAAGTCGGTAATGAGGTCATGGATGACAACAAAAGAGTCTAAATGTTGACCGAACTCTAGTTTGAAATATTTTCATAGTTTTAGACCACAATTGAAGAAAAATATGTAACTGTGTAGCCATTATTGCTGGAACAGAGGGCCATGCACTTAAATTATAGTGTTTGTGCTTTTCTTCGTTACATCCATTTAGAGTCCAGAAAACAGATTCCGTTCTTTAAAAGAAAAAGTAAATCTTTGCTGACAATCAGTGATAGCCTTACGATTAGGTCATTCAGTTTTTGCGTCAGCCATACATTTAATATAAATTGATTTTTCAATCTTTTTTTTGTGCAATTTTTGATGAATGCTTTGCACCTCCAGTTCAACAGATTTTATATTGAACTTTAGATAAGGGAAAGAAAAAGAGAGACCCATCCATACAATTGTTGATCGACTGATTTTCTGGGTTTTCGATCAATGGATAGAAAACAATGGTTTCTGTTATTTGCAATCATTTCTTTCGATAATAAATTTCGGATATCATTTGAAATAAATATTATTGTTTGAGACCTTATATAAAATATATGTTTTTATCATCTTTTCTTCAGAAGTGTTGATAAATTGATGGACTAATGGCTCAAATAAATTAATGTCAATCTCTATATTGTATTGTTTGCAATAAATTTCATATAATATTCTCAAAACATCGCTCTTTTGTTAAATCTTGCAAAAAAGCAATTTTAGTGTTTCTCAACTACTTTATATTTATCAGCAAACAGGCATACATGAACTGTAGCCAGGGTGGGAATATAGCTTGAACAGATTGGAGCAGCTAGCAAATACACCTAGGCCTTGAATAATGATTAATCGATTGACATAAACGCTTCAAATCTGAATCCATTGAATCATTGCATGAAAATTTTGATTAAAGGTCAAAGTTCATCTAATCAATATTTACAAGAACATCCAATAAAAGGATATTCTGTTGAAAGTTCTGGTCTTTTGTTAGAAAAGAAAACTTCGATTGACTTTCTATTAATAAATTCTATACTCAAAGAAAAAGGAAGAAAAAATGAGACCAAAAGAATGTACAGAAAGTTGTAAAGAAATTGAATTCGAAAATTGAATTTGAATCTACTCTATGACAATCTGATAATATTGTGTACCAGACGATAAGAAAATATCTTACATTAATGCAGAAAAAGAGGAAACGAAGAGAAAATCAATTTATTTTTGAACAACAAAACCACTGAAAAGAATTCCAGAATAAGACAAATGAAAAAAATTGAATTATATTTGAGTTTACTTTTGTTTCAGTAATTCGATAGAATTTTATACAAAAATTTTATAAATCATTTCATCTCTTCTATCGAAAAATATTCTCAACGATTTGTGATAAAAAAAATATAATTGTCTTTTGAAGGAATCCAAAACCCTTGGCATTTCTTCCAACTTATTGGGCACTAAATTGCTATAAAAGTGTTTTTGTTTGGAATTGTGGTGAAAGTAAATGAGTGTTTGGCACAGAATATTCCAAAGGTATATACTTTTTAAGGCAAAGTTTAATTGATTGGAAAACAAATAAGGGTTTGGTTTAAGAGATGGTAAGGACTTACGTAATGAATTGTATCGTCGAATAATATTCTCGAGAAAAGTATTTTGAGGAGCAACGAGCCCTCTGCGACCGCCAGGCATCTTAACATGCTAGTTAATATGCTTTCAGACGGTGTTGTAGAGAACACCCGTCAACTGATCCGGTGATCAATAAGTTGAAAGACAGAAGACGACAACCAAAGAGACCACAATTCAAATATAAAATTATTGATTTAAACGAATGTTTAGACAATTGATTTGATCTGAAAGGAGCCGATGTTTGCGTCGATTTCGCCAATAATTTCAATATTAATTAAGTCAATATTCGGCCAAAAGAGCACAAGTGATAGCATTGGCTCCGATATCATGATTGGCAATAAAAGTGATAATAAACAGCGATTGCATAACACAAACACAGAACGGATGACACGGTTTAAAAGCACATTCAACTGAAGATTAACAATAAGACTGAAAGTGTGGCAAACAATAGAAAATAAATGCAATCATTTGATTGAATTTGCAAAAAGAAAAAGTTTGTCGAATATATTGTCATTCATTGTAGAGTTTGAGTTTACCTGCGCTATAATCTTAATAATATTGATATACAGAATAACGCGTTAGAGAAAAAAGTATTTTGAAACTAAGTTTGGGTGGTTATGTCGACGACTACTGCAATCGGTTTGTGTGTCGGCGCAGACACTCGAGTGAAAGTTGTGCCAAAGTGTTGTCTCCCTTAGCAACTAATAAAAATACTCCATTCTATATAAGAATCTGCACATATATTCTGTGTTATTATATCTATTCTGTGTATTATATTCTGGATTCTACACAATATATTCGTTATTATACTGTACTCTAGTTTGCAGTTTAGACAATATATTGCGGACACAGAACTCGATTCTCCACAACTCAGTGTCTGGTAATAGCTCTTCAGAGCAAAATTATTCCTTCAATTTTTACTTTACTTCTCAGCCTTATATTCTGATCAATAGTATGATTACCTCAAAAATCTATTTTTATTACATTAAATAGTAATATAATTTCTGCTCAAAACGTTGCAAAAACTGACAGAACTTTAAGACAGGAAAAACTTTCTCTTAGGCTCACGTCTGGCTATAATTTAGCAAATATTGTGCTGGATATTCCCAAATGGCTCAATCATATGAGGCTAACATTCGCTAATCATTACATATTCGATAGTTTTGTCTTAATAGTAATCAATGAGCGCTCATATCGTTTACATTCGTCATTCGTTCTCCAAATTTATGCCAATCTATTCCTAAAGTTCCACGAAAATTATTCTTGCTTTTTGTCGTCGGCTATACATTAATCTTAATTATTGAATAATAATCACTATTTATAAGCAGTCACTCCTCTGTAGAAAAGGCGAAAAAATCGAAAATTAGGTTTAAATCTAAAATAGTTTGCAATTAGTTTGAAAATAGGAAAAAGTTTTCTCTCGAAAAACCAGAATTAGTGACATCTTAAGTGTGAAACAAAACTAAACACTCTTTTCATTCATTAATCTTCGTATTCATTGAATTTAGACTCAATTTTCTTATTCATAGAATTTTCTATCTTTTATTTGCAGAAATGTTTTTAAAAATTGATTTAATTTTCAATTTATTAATTTAATTGTTTTCAAAAATATTATTAAAGGATTTAATTTGAAAAGAAATTAAATGCAATTCTGTATTCAATACAGAAAAATAACTCATTTGCTGTAAGTTTTTATTTGTTTTTCTCATGCTTTGGGATATTTTTTATGAAATTGCATTTTTCTCTCCTGACTTAATTGATGAGTTGCCAAGATTATTCGATTTTATTTACATTACAAACAGTTCGCTGGGAATAGTGTCGGAGTGTTTGAATGAAAATTAGTGGTGAATGGGAACCAACTGAACAGACTTTCCCATTATTTGCACTCAAAATCAGTACATTTTATGATTAATAGACCGAATTCCGAGTTTCCGAACTGTCAGTTGAATTCAAGAGAAAAAGGTTCTTATATTTCCGATTATTTTTATTCATATTTTTCAATCTATTCATATGTTATGACGCAGAGATGGCCAGTGGGTGGGCATAGACTTCAATATATTATATATTTAAAGACATTTTTATCAATTTTCTGCAATAATTTCAAAATAATGCTTTAAAATTGTCTCAAATTTCATAAATAATAAAGAAATGGGCGGAATATGACATTAGAAATTTGTTCATGGGTCGGTGAACTACTTCTTGTACTTTACCTAGGCCTTGAAAATAATGTAATTTCCTCGGACTGCTTGGCTATTTCCGCTAAAATGTTATGTTAAGCCTAAAATTTGTAATTTATTCACAAAAGGGATAGGCTTTGAGCAAAAATTTTAATTAATTGCTTGCATTCCTCAAACGGTTTAAGACAAGTGTTTTAACGGACTTAAAATGAATACATTTATTGACATTTATTGCCGCAAAAATTTCTCATTAAAACTGAAGAAAATGTTTATTAGGGTTTCATCGATGAAAATGAATAAATCGTTTATCACTTGAAAATGAATCCCAACTTTAATTGAAAAAACGGTTATTTATTCCTTCAGTTAGAGTCATATTTGAGTTATTTTCTGAGAAACATTTATTTCTCAACTGAAGACAAGTTATATTTCAAGATTGGTTCGGATCAGTTGAAATCAATGGACAAAACAACATTATTTCAAGATTAACGTCATTTCAATGTTATATTTTTGATCAGTTTTTATCATTTCGTTGTTTTCTTTCTTATGTCATAAAAGATATTTCTTAGACTTAAAATGATTTGAAAATTTCTTATTTTTATCATTCATTTTGACTTTAGTTTTGATTAATAGTGAAAAAGAAAAAATTTATGCTTTTCTGTAATGAAAACAAATTTTAATTAAAAATTATTTTCTTTTCTTAAATATGAATTGAATTTTCAAATGAATAAATTAATCGATTCATTGATTCATTGATCGATTGATTTAATATAATATCAGATAAAACTTAAATTATCCGAAAGAAAAAACTCAAAACTAATTTCTTTTAATTAAATTAATTTAATTTGAACTTCAAATCAAATCTATATTTTATTTCAATTAATATATGATTTTATGATTCGATGCGATCAACGATTGAATAACTTTATGAACTTTTTCAAGGTTTTCCTTAATTACAAGTCTCAAAGTGTGCTAACTCTTGGACTATAATAGTTGACATTAGAGTGTAGGTGCTCTATGCTGTGCTCTATAATAATTTAAGTTTTAAGGGAGAAAAAAGTATTAATTGTCTGAGAAGTCAGAGGAGCGGAACAAAAGTTTCAAACTATTTATTATAAAAACTGCTCTAATATTGAATTGAATATAAATTGAATTAAATAATAGGGCATTAGTTTGAATGATTGGCTGTGTGTTTGGCACATACATACAATTAATGGTCAAGTATGCGCATCTGACCGGCACACCCGCACCGGAATCACCTGAGAACAACTGAACTACAATTCAGTTCTACTGACGAATTGTAATGCATTTACAAACCTATCTATATATGTGTTAATTTCATGTAACAATTTCTGCCAAACCTGTCCGACCACTCTGTGCTCGTCGACGGCAGTGCTGTTCGGCTCTCAGTTTAAAATAGCAAACGCTTTGATAATAGATGTCAGGAATCAGAAACTTCTTTAGCGTAAAGTTTGAGAAGTTTTTCACTCGCTTTTCACTATTCAGTCAAACGACTCAACTGTAGTATCGCTCAAATCTTTTCAAACTTCAAATTAAACTTTATTTTTGAAACATTGCTTTTGAGAAAAATGTGATCAAAAAGTTATTTCAAAATCAAATCTTAATATTTGGACAAAAACTTTACGGAAAAGTTAATATAAAGAATGATTTTTATGATGTTTTTACTCAATATTTCCTAATATTAAAAGTGCGCTCAAAATTGATATCTGTTTCAACTTATAATGGATTTGATTAGAAGTGCGATTAGGGAACAACTTTTCAATCAAAGGTAATTTAATTTTGACATTTCCAGACTCATTCCACTTATTTTTTATTTAATTAAAAGAACATTAAGCTTGCTCCTTTATCAAATGTCTATCAATCAATTAAATATGATTTGATGTCAGATCATAAATCAGATAAAAAGAAAACATTGAATATTTAAAGAATTGAAGCTTTGGTTCCGATTATTGCCATTGACTTCAATCCGATGACAATATTTATGTTAAGGAAATAGTTTTCTCCAAAATTAATAAAAGTTTGTTAAGTGTTAACAAAAGTTCTTTACTTCAATTAGTGCGAAAGCTGTGCACGAATTGAATTGATTGAGTCGAAGAATAATATAATAAATTCACTTAAATGTAAGGAACTGCCGATGATTTCCATCAAAAGCTTAAATGCATATAAATTTCAAAATCTATTGTCATTTGAGAAAATACATGAATTTCTCTCCCATTCTGTGTCTCATTCTTTTCCTTTTGCGTGAATAATAAAAAGCCATTTAATGACATTTATTCAGTTGCTCTGCATTTTAATGACAATGAGTTAAATAATGAGAATATTAAATGTTTTATGTTTTTTGGTTATAAGAGAGTTTTCGTGATTTTTTTCCGTTGCTTTACGTTAGACTACTTACAAAGTTCACAAACTATTGTGTGAGAACACAAGTAGCCAAGGGCTTAAACATAATTCACCTCGAAAAAGTTGAAATTTGAATAATTCTTGTCATTAAATCATGTTTTTCACATGTTTGTCTTTTTTACTCAATGGAAAAATTTTGAAACTTTAGACTCAAAAATAGCTTAAGATTTGATTGCAATGAAAAAAATTGCATTAAATTAGTTAAAGAAAAGATTTGTTTGGTTTGAATTCAACGTCTACTTCACTGCCCTTTAATTATTGATAAATGTTTAGAATGAAAATTAGTGGCTTTTTATTTGCGTAGAATTACCCTCTTGGTTACCTGTGAATGAACATAATATACTAGTTTATTGTAGAGTGTTTTGTAAGGCATATATTTTTGATCAGTTGAATGATTTTTCATTTTTGCCAAACCATAGAATCAGATGCTGTTTACAAGTGATTCTAATAACATGGCTATTATGGCGACCCATTCACTGTAACAGCAATGGACTCAATGAAGGAAATCGTAGGACAAAAAGCTCTGAACAACGGCTTAATCAAAATGGTTTTGACCCTTTGCACCGGTCCTATCCGGCATACAATCGCTCAGAGAGTACACTATATTCAGACCAATACAATCTGAATTACAATTATCTGCTGTCAGTGCTCCAGAACGAGGAACGCCAGGCCATACTCAACAATGTGATCCATCATAAGTCAGCGCCGGCACAGGCTTTTGATGGAGAGGTTCATGAAAATGTTGATTCAGTAGTTCCCGACAATGAATTTGATTTAAGTGCTGAAGACAGGGCTGGACTTCATGACACAAATAAACTTTTTTCCCCGTCTTTGAATGTGATAGACGTCTCCCCACAAGAGACACAACTGGCGCACAGTGTCCTCATTGTACACAAACCGAAGCCAAATAAAACAACAATTAAGCCAACATTTGCGCCACAATTACTGTTCCCACAAACAATAACAGGAACTGGCATTAAAAGCCCGTTTATGACAGCCATGAAAACGCCCACCACTATAACTACTAGCACTGAAAATTATCCGACTCCAGTACGGAATAATCACAGACCAATGTTTTTGCGTCCATTTCCCGGCAAAATCAAGACAACAACAATCCCTCCGAGCACTGTATCGATTAAATCCAGTTCTGCTTCGACTACTGTAGTGTCCTCTACGGCGACGAATACCGCCACAGATTCACAAACAGTGAACACAACTACCACTTCATCTGCAGATTCAGATGATATGCCGATAGTTATAAGCAGTAATCATAAGAACAAACTGTCGTTTCCTATGTTTACCCGACAGAAGCTGACGAGCACTGAATACGCACTGGTTTTCACAACACCTGAATCTGTGACAGAATCTGACAAAACTGTTTTCACAGAAGTGCCGACTTTTTCGACAATTGGCTCGACTCCAACCTATACTATTCGACCGCCATATATGATGACCACATTAAACCATCAGAAGAAACCTCCGATGAAGATTATTACAGTAAACGCCAATAGAATCAGACAACCGGAAGAGATATATCACGAGGGCATCACTGTATTGGATCCGCCATTCATTAGCGGACATCCAAACAAATTGCCGCCAAACACAACAATACTTCATAAGAATCTATTGGTTCCCATGAAAGACGGCAGACCTAAACCTGTGTACCCAATGACGAGCACAACTCAATTTCCTGTGTACCCAGTAGTAGCGGGAATAACGAAGTGGCACACATCACCGACCACTCCATGGGCTGTCCCGATCGTAACAACAACTTCTCCAGAGCATATGATGACTGGTCCAGTGATGACCAGTACTATAAATCCCGTTCCAACGACCACCGAATCCATAGACAATCCAGTGACTGCTCAATCCGTCAACAGACCAGTAGTAATAACGGGACACCCAATGATGTCCACTCAAACCCAACAAACATCACATTTAGTTACAGTGACTCCAATAAAGTCGACGTCTCACGCCCCAACCGCCAGCACCTTCTTAGTGACACATTCTTCGCCCCGACCCTCTACGTCAACGCAAGGATATGTGAATGCAATTTGGGCGCCACCAATGCCCGTGGCTCGTCCAGTGCAAGCAGTTCAGAGTCAATCTGGTGGTAGCTGGTATTCTCCAATTTCTAATATATTTTCTGTAGACCCTGCTACTAGTTCTATGTTTAGTTTCATGGGTGTCATCAGAACAGTTTTGTTCACATTTTTAGTATTCTTTTTGCCCCCCTTCACTCTGGCCGCAGCTCTAATCCAGGCAGCAGTCGGTTAACAGTAAAGACGTGGATTGTATGTTAGGTTAAACCAATTAAAAGCGATTCATAAACAAATTGTTCCCTAAATTAGGCTGAACTCAGTTATTATCAGAGATGGTCAGCACTGATATCTAAATAAAAGTGAATATTTACTGAGAATTAACTATAAACCTATTTCACGAACGGCATTCCCTCAATGGGTTTCTTTATTTTAAAAGTATTGCCAGAATTTGCTCTTAAATTTCGATATGAAATGCAATAATTTTTTTTGGAACTATTCTAAACTTTTTCTCATTTCGAGTCAAAAATTGCCAAATTGTTTATTCTGAGCGAAGTTATCCACCGAAAAATTAACCATTAAAAATTGCCCTTGAAAAGTTAATGGAAAAACGTTGGGGCTAATCATATTTCACAAGCGCTACAATTGGCCCCTCTGGCCATCTCTGACAATAAACACGACAATAACTGAAGCGCCAAACTTAACGCAATTAAGGTCTTAATTCAGTGATATTTTAATTGAGTATTGAATTAAATGTTTTTGCATTTTGTTAACTAATGCTAATCGTTATGAGTGTTATGACATTTTAAAGTATATAAAGAGTGATATATTGAATGTTGAATCAGTGCAACAATAAAACGTTATTTTATCATGATAATTATTTATTAATTAAATCATCGAAACATAATTTTCTTATTTTTCAAATACACTTTACTTTCAGGGGTTTTTTCAAAATCATTAATGAAGTGCTCATTGTTTTCAATATTTCCTAATTTATATTTTCTGTAATCAATACTCATTTTTGAGGATTTTTTTTTGCCTCGGATACATTAGATAGGGATGACTTATACTCTCATTTATTTCATTTAAATTTTGTAAAAGTAATTTATTAATCATTAAATACATTTATTACCATTTCCTCGCTTATTATTTTTGTTCATTTTACTAATTGATTTGTTTTTGCTCTTTAAGCTCATAATTTTTTCGCACTGGTATTATACTTGTCTAATAGGGAACTTAAGTCAAAGGTTGATACGGTTGTGTCGTTCGACACTTTAATTGACTTCAATAACGAGCATATTTTGAGTTTCAGTTTTTCTCCATTCCGTGAATCAAAATACTTATCAACGCTTAGAAAAGCAATTATTTATATTTTGAAATACGGTTTAAGTCTTAGTTTTAGTCAATTACTAAAAGTGTTATAAGTATTGAATCGATTGTCAAAAGAAAGCCAATTATTATCACAACAAAAGATAGTCAATAGTGAAGGCAATCTGTGTGACTCTTGGAGAAAAAAAGTGAACATAAGTTTATTAGATGATAGTCCTGTTGAACAGTGAGCTGAGTGCCTGTGCTGTCTGTGCAGTCTGTGCAGAGACTTATCCAATGCGTGCATAATTTGATAAGAGATTCAAAAGTGCGTGAAGTGAAAAACCTTAACCTTTTCTTCTCAGAGAAGAAGAAGTTTCGAGTCATAAGAAGTATGAGTTTGGAGTTTTTCTCTTCAACAGTAACTGTTACCTGATTTTTGGCTGTGCACTGCACTGCACACACGCTCACATATTTCAAGTGCACAAATCAATTTTGCATATATTCTCTTTTGTAGCCTTTTCTTCCGCGTTTTCATTACAAGCGATAATACATTACTTGAGATGTGATACACATTTGTGAAGAAAAAATACTATAAACTATTGCTTTTTAACTGCTTATTGTTTTTCGGCGATCTCTTCATTCAAACTAAGCTTTTGTCTGAAAATAATAATAATAATAATAATAATAA
>JAQFXL010000285.1:0-24680 GCA_034693445.1 Edwardzetes edwardsi | reverse complement strand
AAATTGTGTTCAACGATAAAAAGCGTAAATTTAGTACTTTTACCGATAAATCGGTGATCTATAACAGCAATAAAAGACCTAATGGCAGATTTGATGGCAGAAACAACTTCTCGAAGAATAAACAAAAAGTTTGTCCATTTTATAAGAAGATTCCGAACACACCGTTCGCTGTCGACGCCTTCAGTTACGGCTCAATACCTGACATAACTGTCTACTTCTTAACGCACTTTCATTCCGATCACTACATCGGTTTGAAGAACTCATTCAATCATAAGATCTTTTGCTCACAAATCACGGCTTCTTTGGTCAGAAATAAGTTCAAAAGCGGGTTATTTTCTCTAAATGTAATCGAAATCAATTCGAGTAAAGATGTAAATGGAGTTAAAGTCACGTTCTTTGACGCCAATCACTGTCCCGGAGCTGTTGTCATACTGTTTGAACTGAAGAATGGTTTGCGTTACTTACATACGGGTGACTTCAGGGCTGACCACTCGTTCTTCACATACCAACAATTGATATGTAAACCAATTGATACAATCTTTTTGGACACCACTTATTGCGATCCAAAATATGATTTTTTGCCACAAAAACAGATTTTAGAGACAATTGTTTCGATTAGTAGTGAATACAATCAGAAAAATTCCAAACTATTGATAGTTTGCGGCTCTTATAGTATAGGAAAAGAAAATGTCTTCGTTTCGATCGCAACTGCTCTCAATTTGAAGGTTTGGACGGATAGCCATAAACGAGATATTTACAGCTGTTATCAAAATAGTAGAATCGATTCACTATTGGTTTCAAACAAACAGATCTCAAGAGTTCATGTCTTGCCTATGAATTCCATCAATGAAACGGTTATTTTCACACTTTTCCGACAAAAAAAACTAAAATTTAATTTGTTTTCAATAGTTTTTAAAAAAATATTTAAAAGAATCGAATGGTCTCTACGACGAAGTATTAGCCTTTCGGCCGACGGGTTGGGAACACAACAAAAAGTCAGTAAATGGAGTGAAGACAAGAAAATACGACAATATTACGATTTGTGGTAAAAACTTATGAAAATTATGAATAACTGAATAAATGTATGAAATAATGTTTGGGACAGGTATTGAATACAGCGAACACTCCAGTTATACAGAATTACAGCGTTTTGTGTCGTTTTTCAAACCGCAAAAAGTTGTGCCGACTGTTAATAACGGGAATCAACTAAAACGCGAGCAAATGTATGCCTTATTTAATCAATGGATCCACAGTTCCACTAATTCTTCAGAGATTACAGTCATACCAACCAAACCAAAAATCAACGGTTCGATCGTCAGTTGGATTAATAAAAAGAAAAATTTTGAAAAACAATCGGATAATCAAATCAAATAAATCTTATGTTTTATGTCTTATGTCTTAAAACTTATTTAATTTTAACAAAATTTTATTATTTTATAACTAACTGCAGAGCAGTTCAAAAGGGAGATAAAAATTTACCAAAAATTGAATCAATTGTTGCAAATCTTGTCAGTTGACAATCAAGTCCTGCGCGGGTCAGCCGAACCAAATGAGATTGAAAACAGTTAACCCGTTTTTGTTTTGATTACTAATTCGATTGGTTTTTAATTAAATATTTTAATTGAATTCATAAAATGCCTAAATTTACGAACACATCAGTGAAACTGAAATGTTTTGTCAGAGAATTGTCATTCAATTGATATTTATTTGTCAACTGATTTGTGTTTTCATTAAAATACTATTAAATGAGATTTTAGGCAAAAATAAATGGTTCGTAAAAACCGCTTAAATGCAGTTTAATTCTAAACTAATTTGTCAAAAGTTTCAACAATCAAATCCAATCGCGCGATACAATCAAAAGTTTTTATCCCCCTTTTGAAGGGCTTTATTTATAACTCGTTTTCTGATGAAATAATTTTGTAGTATTTGACAAAATGTCAAAAATTTTCAAATCAATCAATTAATTAACACTTCAGTGAAGTTTGCGATAAAAGTCAATTGCAATTCAAGAGTCAATCTTCAGGTGAGTACAGATTCCGAACTTCACTGTTGAAAGTCTAAAACCATATTTTTCGATACAATATTTGAGTGTAAAGTTGTGCCACATTTGAGTTAATTTCTCTAAAAATATCGATTCGTAAGAATGAAAAGTGATTTCTCACTCCTCACAGAATTATCACTGCTTTCAGTGCAGACACAGAATATAAAAACCGTTGAAAACATTGCATTTCCACAAAACAAAACATTAAGATATTCGGAGCAATGTTTTTGAATAAAATCAAAACTCATTTTCTTAAATGTTGTGAATTTAATAAACTATTGTTCAATAATTACAGTCAAAGCAATGATTGTTTGGCTTACAGTCAATATACTCCGATTCTGAGCTCATATTCACATAAATCAGTATTGAAAACAAATTCATATAAATGTCATAATTTGCGAAAATTTCATAATTCTTGTTATTATAAATCTAAAAATTTTATACGAAATAATAAAAGCTTAGAAAATGCCGATAATTTATTAGAGTAAGTCTAGTCTAGGTCTTTTCAAATTCAATTTAAATTGAAAATAATATTCTCTGATTGGTTTTGAAAAATGTATTACAATTGTAATGAAATCAAAAATTTATTTATTAAATGATAATTAATTAATGACTAAAATTGATTTGTTTTTAATTTTGACAGAAATGAAGAACTTTTTGAGCAATTGTTCAAATCGTTTGCAGAGGAGAATCAGGTGTTAAATGTGGGGAAATTCCTGTCGGCTTTGGCTCAGAAGGGAATCAAGAAAACAGATCAACGATTGGAGCAAATGGTCGAAAGACTCAAAGAAATATTACTCGAAAGAAGAGAAAGCGGTAATATTGAAGGACTCAATCTCGACAAAGAGCTTTGCAGGAGTGTATTCGAAGACAATCTGATCTTGTTCAGTCGCGCATTTAAGGACGACTTTGTTATTCCTGATTTTCCTGAATTTTGTAAATATATCGAAGAATTTTATTGGAAATGTAAGGCGAATACGAGGGGCAAAGTCGCCAATTATATCCCACAGTTGGCTAAATTTAATCCAGGTATGGATTCTGACCCTTCTCCAGATTTTATCTCATGTTATGCAATGTAAACAGAATACTGGGGCGTAAGTGTCTGCACAGTTGACGGCCAAAGATATTCAATCGGAGACACAAACATTCCATTCACTATTCAGTCGACTGGAAAGCCTATCAATTATGGAATCGCTTTGCATGAATTGGGAAGAGACGAAGTGCACAAATACGTGGGTCAGGAGCCCAGCGGACGAATGTTCAATGAACTGGTTCTCGATTACAATCGCAAACCGCATAATCCTATGGTTAATGCCGGCGCTATCGTTATCTGTTCACTACTCATGCATTTGATAAAAGTATAGCCCTTTCTCTCAACAGATTATCAATCATTCATTCATTCATTCGTTTTATTAAATTTGTTATATTTTGTGGAAAACAGCCAAATATGAGGATCTCTGAGAAGTTTGACTGGGTCACTACTTATTACAAGGCTTTGTGTGGAAATGAATTCCTGGGTTTCAATAACGCGACCTTTTTGTCGGAAAGAGAGGCCGCCGACAGAAACTTCGCGATCGCTTACTATATGAAAGAAAACAAATGTTTTCCACAAAACGCAGTTCTCAAAGATGTTATGGATTTCTATTTTCAGGTCTTAAGTCATTCAGTCGTTTAATTTTATTATAATTTTGTATTTTGTCAACAGATGTGTTCCCTTGAAGTCAACTGTCATACTGTGAGTGTGATGGGCGCCACTCTCGCCAACGGAGGCATTTGTCCCGTCACCAATCAGATAATTCTAAGCAATGCTTCAGTTCGGGACTGTCTTTCACTAATGCATTCTTGTGGAATGTATGATTATTCCGGCCATTTCGCATTCAGAGTAGGTCTTCCCACCAAATCAGGTAATTTTTCGCAAAACATCAAAAAACCTTATGATTGAAACCTTTTGTTGGACAGGAGTTTCCGGGTCTATGATGGTTGTTGTCCCTAATGTTATGGGGATCTGTCTCTGGTCTCCACCTTTGGACTCTTACGGCAATTCTGTCAGAGGAGTGGAGTTCTGCGAAGAATTAGTTTCTGTTTTCAATTTTCACCACTACGACAATCTCTTCCATTCAAAGCATAAAAGGGATCCCCGAAAGAAAAACTTTGGTTCGAAACCGATTCAAACCATTTGATTGTTTTTCATGTGTTTTGATTGAAACTAAATGTTTAATGTCAAACATTATAGCAATTCATTACTCATTTTGCGTTTTATCGGACAATGACTTAGAATATGAACTAATCATTAATTATATTCTCAAAAATATACACATTTTGACAAAAATAGTTTGATATCAAAAGTATTCTGAAAAAAAAAAAAATCTTAAATAAAGATAAAAAATAATTGCTTTTTATTCAAAACAATCAAAATATTTGTGAAAATATATAAAATATCTATAAATCGATATTCAGTCGAAATATATTAATAGAAAATAAGCCTAAATTTGAGTTTAATTTATCCGACAATAAATTGGGCGAAAAAATTTAGAAATCCTATGATTACAATAAAATATAAAAATATGTATTGAATGAGAGGTATGGGTCGGTCTGTAAGTCTTTTAGCCTTCATATAACTCAAAGGCGGAAGACTGAAGATATATACCAAAGCAGAGAAGGACCCGCAGTAGCGGATAATTGTGCCGATGTAGGGGTAATACAGTGCAAAACATAAACACAAAGAGATTAGGACTGCGTTCAGGCATATTATGTGAACATAACGGGGACTGGTATTCGGTATCAGTAAATGCATTACTTGTATTCTAAGCATCAGAACAAGGAGGGGGTATAGAGTGAACACTTGGAGTAAAAGAAATGCTCGGGTAATAAAGGCGAGGATGTCATTGCTCTCAAAGTTGTCTAAAAAGTTATCTTTCAAACAGTCTTTACTTATGGGAAAACCCATATAAATGAGAAACGCTATCATTAGATAAGTGGATCCGACCAACAGATAAGCAATTCCTAAATCGCGTCTATTGTTTTGCTGATTTTTGTTGGTCCTGAGCAGAGAAATAACGCAATTGTGGACAAACAGCGCTAAACCCAGTATTCCCGACATTACCGGGAAATTCCAATTAAAGAGTTTTGTATAATGAATATCATTGACGTCAGAGAACTCGACGTTAATTGGACCCCATTTTAGAGACTTATATGCGGCGAATATAAGCAAATATATCACTGAAATACTTCCCACGACATTGAATTTCATGAAGAAGTTGGCAGACTTTAGACTAATGACAGGTGCCATCAGAAAAGCCAATAGAAATGGGACGACACGATTCAGATCATTGAAGAATATATTATCACTATTTCTTGTGCTATTATTGTCGTTGTTGTCATTAAAACAGATCACTTCAGACATATTGGTCGAAATGGGAACTCTCTGATCGATTGTCTGATAGATGAATGTTATTATGTGTTCCAAGAAATTACTCATAAGAACCCAATAGACAATACATCCACCGATTAGTGTAATAAGAGATGCGAACAACGATACTACGTATGCGAACCGACCCAACAGATGATAGACCTGTCATTCAGATTGAGATCAATTAGATATAAGAGGAAAAAGAAGTCAATTATTGACTGACAGCATCACTGAATTCAATGACATTTAGTTTAACCATTTTTGGGATTGAGATGATTAGGTTTGCAGTATAGCAACAGAGGCCACACATTAATATTAAGAGGACAACCCCACAGACCAGACCAGCTCTATGAAGAGCCCAGGGTAGGCATAGGAGAGAGGTTCCCATAAGCATATTCCAAATGGCAAATATTGTGACAAAACTGCTCTGTTGTAGAACTTTAGAACTTCCATCTGTTTCGTAAAGAATAGCGATTCGAGGAATATAGAAATACCAGGGAATCACGTGATCGGGTATTGCCAGTCGATTAGAATCGATAATACCCGAGTGGGCGCCCGACAAACGATTGTAATACCGGTACCTATTGTATGCAATACTGGCCTCATTCACGTCTTGATTGCCATAATGTAATTGACCGACATTTTGATGGTCTGGAGGATAGTGATACGGACGACGGCTTGAAGTCACAGACGATGAGAACTCCGTCGATGTGAGAGCAGGACTGTTGCCGATTGTATTGTAATTGATTTGTGTCCCCAACTCTTGTCTTTCACTTCTCAAAAGAGGTGACAAAGAATTGGCACTATTTGTACCACTTCTCTGACCGTTTGACATAACTCTTGGAACAAAACTTCAACTGATTTACTCAACAATTGATTCGGACTCTAATTAATAATAATTTCAAACTAAATATGACTCAAAAGAATGAAAACAAATGTCAATTGACTTCAAATGCATTCCTATTCTCGAAGTTTATGTAAGAAATGATTTAATATATTGTTATCATTGAATGTCTTCTAATTTTTATCGTTTCTGCGATAATATGTAAACAAATTTCGTTAAACATTAAAACCAATGTATTTATCTGTTGTTTGTATTGTCTCCGCAAAAGACCTGCAATCAATTAAAAGCTATTTATTAAAAGTGTTAATAAATATCGATTTCTTACCATAAAATTAGAGCAAAGCCTAGAAAAACAAACAATAAAGATATCGACGAAAATTTGAATCAACAGAAAACAAATGCAACAAAAATAATAAAATTGTTTTTCAATCAAACATTTTTGAAAATCTGAAGGTTTTGTTATTTTTATAGTCGACTAAAACAGAGCGAAGTCTGATTCAAATTCAATGCGATATTAAATTTCATATTCAATGAAAACATTTATCATCTGATTGTGAATGCATTGAATGACTTAATGAATCAGTCGATACATATCTTGATATCTTGAATAATGAGAGCATTGAAAATACAAACAAAACTTCAGCTGAAGTTCAACTCAAATGAACTTTAAATAAAATTTTCCGATTTATCCCAAAGTAGAGACGTTCACAGAGTTTACACTTTTAGCGAATATTCAGACTTTGTTTTGTGTTTTTCATTGACTTAAGTAAAGACATTTTGGTTACAAAACATCTCTAAACTGTTATTCACTCAAAACATATGTTTTTGTTGTTTTAAGTTTAAAAGTCATTCAATTCAAGACTTTTAAACATTTTGTTTGCAATTAAAAACAAAATAATTTCTTTTATCAAAACATTATAATTGCTTTTCAATAATGATTTCCTCTAAAACAGAGTTTGTTATTTGCAAATAATAACTAAACCTGTTAAGTTTTGCCGTTGAAATCCTGATGATTGAAAATTTGTGGGTTTTGTCGAATCAATTACTTAAACGAATTAAAGAAAAACTAAAATTAATGATAATATCAATGGATAAGAGTTCAAGAGTTAAGAGAAAAGCAAAACCAGAAGTTAATAATTGTCTTCAAACGGATGCGACAATTGATAAGAAAACAAAAACAAATGATTTATTACTAAATGATAATCAATTGAATCCAATTAATGAAGAAATCAGTCCTTATTTCCAATCAACAGACAGATTATCCGTTAAATTCTTTCAAAACAAGTCTTGCGTTGAGTTATCGAAATCACTTTTGGGGCAAATATTGTGCCGAAGATTATCAGTCAATGGACCCATTCTTAAGGCAAAGATAGTCGAAACGGAAGCTTATTTAGGTGTCGAAGATAAGGCCAGTCAAACATATGGTGGCCGAAGAACTGACCGAAACGAACCAATGTATATGAAGTGCGGCACTTGTTATGTATATATGACTTATGGAATGTATTACTGCTTTAATTTGTCGGCAGAAGGCGAGGGCGAAGCTGTTCTCTTAAGAGCTGTCCAACCATTGGAAGGCATTGATTCAATGCAAAGACTCAGAGCTGAGTCAAAAAAAGGAGGGAATAGAGATAACGGTCGTCAATACAAACTACATATGTTAGCCAACGGACCGTCGAAGCTCTGTATGGCATTCGATATCAATAAGAATAATATCAATAAAGTGGACATCACTAACAGTGATCTGATTTGGCTCGAGAGTGGAGAGACAGTCCCTTCCAGTGATATCAATAGCGCCAAACGTATTGGCATTAATCGCGCACAAGAATGGAATGACAAACCCCTCAGGTTTTACCTAAAAGACTGTCAATTTGTGAGCTATAAGTGAAAAGTCATTAATTTTTTGTCAAATATTTGTTTTGTTTATCATTTTTATCGTTTTAACACTTATTTCAATCGATTTATATTTGTTTTGAATATAATCTATATTTTGTATAAACAATAAAATATTACCGAAATATTGTTTGATTTTTTTGTGTATTTCAGTTTGAATTTGTTGCAAGAATTGTTGCTAGATTGTCTGCTGTCTGTTCGAGTGTAAAAAGTCTGAATCCCATGATTATAAAAGACAAAAACTCATTATGCAAACAAAAAAAATACAATCCATTAAGTTTTTTTTCATTACGTGAGTAGGGAATATATAAAATGAACATGCCAATTATGTATACGGTAGAGTGAAATTGTCAACCTTCAAATTGTTTTTAATCATTTCTTCTAAGGATATTCGTATAACTCTGAGAGAAATTCTATTTTAATCTCGTTTTTCATTAATTGAATTAAATATTTTGTTTGCTTTCATATAATTATTGAAACAAAAGTTGTGTTTAAATCTTAATTATAGTTTATTTTGCAATAAGTTCTTCAGTCAAACAATTATTAAATGGAATCAATAATTACCTAAAATGTGAGTCATTTGAAAATAATTAATGTTTTACGTATTCATTGATTGCTTTTTTATCAGTGCCTTCGAGGCATTGGATGGCATTCCATCGACTTCTTTGGAGGTACACATTCTGTGCACATTCTGTACAAATTTTGGTCGCAAATGCTTTTAACCCAAACTACTAAATAAATGCATTAAAAATTTATTAGTGATTTCGCTCTGAATTAGAAGCAAAATAAATAGTTATCAATGCATATCATGATTCATGACTTCTCTTTCCTATCCATTGATCAACAAAAGCACAAAATTTGATCTTCTGTTCCACTTCTTCATCCATTTCCTCTTAGACTTAAATTCTGACGAATTATTGCGTTTTTTATTTGAAAAATATTTAATTTAATAAAAAGACATTTAACCCAAAAGTTTGACAAAAAAGGAATGACTGATAAAAGCATTGACGGAAAGGTCTTTTTATTAGCGAACAATTGGCTCTTATGTTGGAAATAAAAAATAAATTTTGAGGCGTCAGAGAATGCGATGCCATCCCAGCCCACAATCCATCATAAATATACATAAGTATTAATAAGATCAACAGCGGTCACCTGAAGGCTGTTCCTCAAATGGCTGGTGCTTACATGGTGCTTGAGCTCATTATCTGATAGCGTTTGCCCGCGAACGAGGCTCAGACTTACCGATAGCACTGAGCCATCGGTTTATCTCTGCATATAAAACAAGTGGGCCTAAGAAGGAACGGTACGGCTGTGAGGCTGTGACTCAACTTTATTATTGCGGTTCATATCTATTGTTGTCTGACAAATACAAGTCTCGCAAATATGCGATGAAATCCATTTGACAGCACTTCTTAAGAGTCTTAAGAACTGTTTGAGTGATTTGCTTAAACTTATCAGTTATGGTACAGAAAAGAATTAATTTGAGTCAAAGAAACGGTCACTTCTATTATTCAAATGTTACTCAAGTATTGCAAATATGATTGCGGGTGGGGTTTGGCTCAAAGCCTCCACAAACTCAGCAAACAAATCACTGTTGAGAAAAAGTAAAATCAAACGACACATTACGAGGCAATCAAAGCAAAAAGTTTGGTAAAGTTTGGCGACAACTTTGCGCCCAAAACAGGATATTCGTGTAATTCTATCACAAAAATGTCGAATAAAAATATTTTTCTTCCGATTATTTTCTTACAATATTTTGATTAGAATTCAAATCCTATTTCACATTATATTAACTCATATTTAAAGCGATTCCAAACAAAATAATATCTCAAAAGTATTTTAGTTAAGAAAAAACTTCATTGCATTTTATGGAGGGGTCGGACCGAGGAATAAAACTTTATTAGTTGTTTGTAGCTATTGTTGGCTATTCACTGGTGGTCTTACTTTCACTATTTGTCCATTAAATTTGGATTTTTTTTCAAAAAATCTGTTTTTTCTTTGAACTTATTTCCTGTGGTTTTCATTTAAGTTAAGATAAATTATAAATACATTTCAACCTTCAACTGAAAGGGGTCTCAATTGTATTATTCGAGTTATTATTTGTGATTTATTACTACATTTATTAGTATATTGTCTGCAAATGT
The DNA here is from genome assembly GCA_034693445.1 of Edwardzetes edwardsi. Classification (NCBI taxonomy): domain Eukaryota; kingdom Metazoa; phylum Arthropoda; class Arachnida; order Sarcoptiformes; family Ceratozetidae; genus Edwardzetes; species Edwardzetes edwardsi. The sequence continues at coordinate 14,352 of JAQFXL010000285.1, read as the reverse complement.
GGGCACAGAGAGGACCAAAACACCAGTACTTCACGTGAGTTATACTAATTTTTTAAACACAATCAAGAATTGGAGGCACTGTCTGTAAGGGACTGTCTATCTCTAAGTCAGTCGTTTATTTAATCATTGGGTTGACCCTCTCTGCCCCCTCTCTGCCCAGTAAGTGGTCGTCACTTCAATCTATAATTTTGGGCATTCCATCGATGGTTACGTCACCCAAACATTCAAACATATCAATTGGTATCACTGTTTGAGAGCAAGTTTTTCACATCTGGTTTACTGTACTGTCAATTAATGCGTGGGTTTAAAGCAAATTGTCCTCAGTATTAGTGTAGACCCTGTTTATTCTAAATGCTGTGCCAGTTAATGCCAGTCCATTAGGTTGTGAGCCAATAGTTAGAAGAGGTTTCGATGTTTTGAGTCTTAAAATATTGAAACTAAAAATTCGTTTAATTAACGAACGAAGAGACGGAACAAAAGGCATATAATTTTTCAACTATTTTTTGCCGGTTCCTCTTCTCATGGTTTTCTCTAATGGTTTATAGTTAGTGAGTGATTGAGCGCCGGCAGAGAGGGGAGAGTGTCGACAAAGATTAGGCAAAGACTAGAGCCCGAGAGGTACTCCTCCTTCGAAGGCGTATTATTGCTGTTGTTTGAAGTTTTCTAGAGTTTTGCAAAGAGTGAGAGTTTGAGAGTTGAGTGGAATAACTGCTTAGAGAATAAGTGAATGAAGAACTCAGAGTTCATATCATAGTATCTGATCCTCAATCGCCTCAACAGAATGTGTGGAAAGTTGTTTGGATTCAACTCTATATAAAACATATTTCTATTAAAAATACAGTTCAAGTGTTTGATGTGAGTCATAAGAAAAGCTTTGGAGGCATAGGAGGCAACAACTCATGCAAGTGAACAACTGATTGCACAGGTACTATTGCACAGGTATTAGTCATCATCGATTTGGAACCGAGTCAAGTACGAGTGCTCTGTGAGTATACAACTTTTAAACAAACTTATCCTTATTCAATATCTCGTGTTTTGTTTGAATTCAATTGAATTGTGTAACACTTACGTGACGGCTCCTAATTAGATACTACAGCCGATCCTCTCCTCTACTCTATTCTCTGGTCTAATATATACCCACTTTAGCCAAACAGGTGTACAACAACTCACGAATTATTTTTATTATTATTATTATGGGATTAGTTTGCAGTTCAAACACTTAAGCTATGCTTCAATTTATGCCTCAATTTTAAACTTCAATGTTTTGGCCGCTCTTTCATACCGTAAGTGAAAGTAAACTAAACTTTGTTTTTATTCTTCGCAGACATTCCTTAAAAGACTTTTTTGTTAATCAAATATATCTAAACTTTTTTACTTAAAGACCAAATTTGTTGTCAATCTATTTAACTGTAATCTAAAGTCAATCAATGATTTCGACAAATGAATGTTTTTTGTCATTTGTGGCATATTTGTGGCATTTAGTGTTTGTACCATAAGGTGTATGTCCTCTTTGGCGCCATTCATTTCAATGTAAAGTGACTGAAAACAAGCCGAGGCTAATATAACTCTGCCTCTGGTTTGTTATCACACTTCGTATTTCAGATGCATTTCTTCCTCTTATCTGATCCGAGACTAACAGCAGAGTCAAAGGTTTTCGAGGTTAAGGTCGGGAATAGAGTTTTTAAACTTTGGGTCCAACAGAATAACTACTTCTGCACAGAATATATTTCAGTACTATTTGACTGAAAAACTTTCCTCAAAATGTCTTTCAACCGAAACATTTAAAGGAGATAACAGTTTAAGAGTTTAGTTTCAATTTGTTTGAAGTCATTAATTGAATTTATAGTCAATTCTATTGATTTTTGTTTCGATTTCAAAAATTAGTTGAAGTTTTAAAAGGTTTGTCAAAAATTTGATATTTAAATGATTATAAAAAAGATTCAAAACTAAAAGTTAAACAAAAATGAAAATACTTTCAAAACTTATAAAATTATCTGATATTTGAAAATAGAAATTCATTTTTAGACGAATTTAAATTAAGAAATGCTAACTATTTATAGCTTTGAATGCGATAGCGATTGGAGAACAGAGCACTTCCTCCAGTGATAGGTGCGGTCACTCACAAACATTTCAGTGTCTAATGAATTGAAAATAAAAATATCAATATTTACCTGTTTTTGGCAAACACTCAGAATATTCGTATCAATACTTCAATTCTCTGCATTAAAGCACAACTTTTTTAAATAAATTAAAACTTATTTAAATTTAGTTCAATTGAAATCAATCAACGAATGAGAGAGAGAGAGAGAGAGAGAGAGAGAGAGAGAGAGAGAGAGAGAGAGAGACGACTTGTGAACTTTCAATCATAATAATGAGCGAAACGGATATTTTTAAAGTCTTCCTAAAACTTCTTTGTCATTGATAGGAGTGAGAGGAAGATTGAAGAGATCTGAGCGCTTATTGTCTAATGATGTGGTACTGATAGCTGCCACGAACTTTGTTGTCCTGACGTTTGGGTCATTCCCTTTTTTACATTTACTCAAATTTAAATATAATGACCGAAGAATTACAAGAGAAGAAGAAAAGCAATACATAGACTCATAGAGTGTTGCAATAAATTGATATCAGTTTCGACTTTAATCTGATTTTATGAAAACGAGTTGAAAACAGTTTCAGTGAAATAGCATTCATTAGAAGTGACTGAATATTAAAGGAATAAACCATTAATTCGTTTAAGTGACCGAAAGACGGGAACTCCATATCAATGTCAGACCAGATCGGCATCAGAAAGGAGTAATAATATTTCTTCAGAAGTTTAAGTATTTCCACAATTATTTGTGTATTTATTATAAGCCGTTATAGAGTTCAACGAAAAACACTATTTTCTCATATTTTCTGATAATAACTGAAGAGAGAAGAAAAAGGAGGAAACAGTTTTCACTTCGCAAATAATTGTGAGAAGAAGAGCATTAACTCAACCAAGAGTTTAATTTATTACTCTTCGACTCAAGTCTCCAACGAGTTGTGCTAATATGAGCTCAACATTTTCGGCCACTCTTTTGAGAAGACATACTGTAAGAGCGTTTTCATTCATATATGAGTTACTATTTTTTATTTATTTTCACAAAAGTATTGCCGACACGTCTGTAGACAACACTGAATAGTAGTGAACGCCGTTTCGATTCTGTGTAGTCTTTTACAAAATAAATATATTCTTGAGGTCTGCCCTTCACTCAAAACTTTGTTTCGATTAAAGAGTGTGAACTGAGTAATAGAGAACGCCCTGACTTTTAATTTTTCACTACTTGTGCCCAACAGAGACGGTAAAGGGATTTAACGAAAAATAGTGATTTTACTAAAGATTTGTGAAAAAGTTAAATAAAAGAGTGACTCAATTGAAAAGAGAGTAAAGACTCATCAAAGAAGCCAATCGTCTGAACGGAAAAAAAGTTCAGTAAATGTTGACAACCGAAGAAGACCTTGAATTCCTTAAATTAGTTCTCAAGGGATCTAATATATAGTCAGTGTATCTGAAATATAATATATCAGAGCTGTAATACAGAGCTGTGTTGTACTTCGACTTCAGTTGGTTTGACTCCCTTTCTCACTTCACTCGTGTTTTGGATAGTTTTCATCTAATCTCAAGTTATGTGAAATGAAATGCAAATTATATCTTAAATGTCTGCAAATGTTTTCACATTATTTCTCTCAACAATAAACGTTATAATCTGAGGAAAGGCTAGTTTTAAGCAAAACTAATGCTTTAAAAGCTTTGAATTCATAATTCAAAAGGAGTTCTTTAAACCGAATTTTGTTCTCAAAACTTATCTGAAGTCAAGTTGTGTTCAAACTTGTGATAAGAGTTTGGGTCACAACCGATATATCTCTCGTCGGACTTCAAAAATATGCAATAATTGTGAAGACTTTAAGTAAAAATTTCTGTTTTTAAGTCAAGTGAAGAATGTTTCCTATTTTTTCATACATTTTTAGCCATTTTTGAAACCAGTCTAATAATTGTCAGATCAGTTATTTTTGTGAACATTGACTGATTTGTGCTGATCTTCTGCTCAGACTTTATGGGCGATCACTTCATTGGACTTAAAATAGAAGTGAAATCAATTGATTGTGAAAACTCATCGAATATCTACTCGATTACTGACAATACAAATATGAAGCCACCAAAACTACCCGGTACTGAAAAGTTCAAGTTTTCCGACAAAAAGTATACGGAATGCCGAAAAGATTCAGTCAATAGTGAAAACATTGAGAGTGCGATCGATTCCTCTCATTTTATTCGTGGTATTCCTTCCCGGAGTACGTGTCCGACATCATCGATGACCAGTTTCTCATCGCAAACACTCTTCAATCGGTCGGACAGCAAAAGAAAGCCGATTCTACCAATTAGTGGTCGTATGACATCCCGTGTCTTAACGCTAACACATTTGCCATTGGATTCATTCGACATAAGAGACTTGAATTCTTCCAGTTCACGCCATACATACACTAATGGCTCAAAACTGTCTGTGCCGTGTGATTCGAAAGCACCAACCAATACAACATCGACTAGTCGTGTCTCTCTGTTCAGTGACTGTTCCGGATCTCATTGTTCGTCATCACAACCCTCTCCGCGGTCGTTGTGTTCACCGCTGGATAGAAGTCTAACGCCGTCCCAATGGGCTAAGAATGCTCATCGATTGTCCACTTCGTCACAGTCTTCGTGGGAGGACTGCCCAGAAATTCATGAATCCTTTTGGATTTCACGCAAAAAATGAGTTATTTTTGTTAAAATTCTTGTAAAATATTCTAAAGTTTCTTAGTTTTAATGAAATATTTTCTTAAATTTTTTCTCACGATTTGAATATTCAAATGAATTGAAATAAAAACAATTTTCTTCATAAAAATAAAGCACTTAATGACAGACCAATTGATTTAAATAATACTTAAAATGTGTTTATATTTCCGTTTTAGTAAAAAAGTTTTCAATGAAAAAGAAGTGATTCGTTGAACAAAAATTTGTTTGTGATTTATGAGTGAATACCAAATGGTTTACTAATAACGACATGAATATTAAAAATGGGATATTTTAACGCTTATGGCATGAATTGCTTCGACTGTACAACAGTTTTAACAAAAGAGCTTTGAGTTCGCAATTGTTTCCAAACAAATGTTTAGTTTCTTGTAAGAAATTTGTTCCTTTTATGGGCTACTGATCAGACATCAAGACTGTTATGTCTATTATTTAGCAGAAAATTATGTTTCGCTTTTCATAATAATCTTTAGACAATGACTTTCACTCAACAGGACTGCAATTCATTTGAGAGGTTGAGCGCATTGAACCAAATTTATAAATAAAACTATATTTTCGTTCAAAACAAGTGCTCAGAAAAGAACTTCAATTAATATAACAAAAAGTTACGAAAGAAATACTGTTTTTCTTGATTTTCGCTTTCCTTTGATTTGTTTTGAGTGAGAGCTCGGGTTCTGTACAACAGTTCTGTCCATAACTTATATAACAAACAACTTTGCAATTAATACTCCGATCAATGAATTGTAAAATATTTTTAACCATTTTCTCTCGGATTTCAACATAATTCTCAGCAAAACATTCATTCCTTTGAGAAACAAATCAAAAGTTCATTTCTCCTCGAAGTAAACATCCAGATAAATAAAGTCTGGAATTTTCAATGAATTTTAAATCGATTTGTTGTTTTCAAAATAAAATCTGATTTCAAATGACTTCTTACCAGTTGTTTGCTGTTATTCACTGAGAAAAACATTAAATGCTTTCAATTAACTGTCAAATCAAATAATAATTTAATACCAAAATCTCTTTACTTAAATAAATATGAAATTAACGATCAAATCAAATGTCTTTTGCCTTAAAATGAATTTCGATTACCTTATAATTCCTGATTTGCATTAAAGAAAGTTCATTGAAATCATTTCAAAAGTGAAATATTATTTTTCATTCAAACATTGATTTAAATTCAGCCAAAATTTTGTGCCCAATATTCAAAAATAACTCAATAATAAACATTCGTCTAATCATTTGAATATTGAACTAAAATTCGTGTAATTAAAGTAATTTATGTTTAATTCAAGTAATCTTCACATTAATATCTTTATTTAATTTGGTTTTCAATGTAAAGTGATATTAATTTTATGTTTTATTGCATCCAAAAGTCAGGAAAATGTGTTTATAACTCGTCGTAAACCTAAACATCAGTAGAGATACTGAAAATCACAGAATATATGACTACTTGTGCTCTAACTGTAAAAATACTTTATTTATAATCCGAATCACTTTGTTTTAGAATAGAATCAAATGTATAATTAAAACAATAAAAAGTTAATAAAAATTATTTATTATTATTGTTTCGAAAATCATTGACTGATTGTCCGCTTATTTTCAGTTAATTTATTCTCTAAAGGAATTTATAACCAATTGGTAGTCAAATGATTACAATTTGGTAACTTTTGTTGGATAACATGCAAATTATGAACACTCCATTGCCTGTATGATTACCAATCAAGATTCAATTCTCAGTTGTGATTTTGATCAATGAAGAATTTTTAGAGTCAGCTTGCAAACATGTACAATATTGATTTCAAATACCAATGAGTCAATTGATTAGATCATTAGATTATGCCATGTTCATTTGATAAGTTGTTCTTGAAATAGATTTCTAATGAAATCATATGTCATTTCCATACATGAGTCAAATGCGTGGTTTGATAGCAATTTAAATCGATTGAAATGTCATTTCATCTTTTTAGCCATCAAACGAAACAAAGCTCTATATTTGAAACTCAATATTTGAATTTACGCCAGATTTTCAAACATTTTGATCTTGATAAATTCGGTCTGAAACAAAAAAGCTGCGAAAAAAGTGAGATTTAAAACTAATTTTGACACAAAATTATTCTTTTTTTTTGTCATTAAATTTTGAAAATTTCAAGGTTTTAAATGATTTGCTTCTATTGTATGCATGACTTTATTCATGTCTTGTAAGACCTGACAAAATATCTTTGAATGTCAGCTTAGGAATAACCATATTTGTGATAGAGAAACACCCAGCAACATTCTTCTACATTTTACTTCTTCTTTAATACCTTTAAGTCAGAAAAGATTCTCTTAAGTTATTGATATAATTAAGCGATTATTAACCATATATCAAATGAGCTTGAAACCATATAGGAATTTAATTTTTCCTCTTTCAATATCTTTCTTTGGAAAGCCGAGACTCTGGAAGTGGTTACCCCTCTTATTATGAGTTTATAAACGGGAAAAGTAGAAAATTGAATAAATTAATGAAAACTGAATTAATATATTTAGTGTCGAAAGAATTTAAAGCAGTTTTTGTTTAAAAACTTCATTTTTCATATTAAATGATTCGAATAAATGCCTCGAAATTATTTGTTTTTAACATCAAATCAGAGCTGATTTATAGAGTCATTGATTAAAAGACTGCGAATTTTGCCGCAAAACAATCATTTTCTATAATTTATAGCTTTTTAATAATAATTATTCTCTAATCAAAAGTTATTTCCTTATGTCTTATAACTTGAAATATAAATTTTCAAACAATTCTCTCATTTTTTAGTCGTTTTTAATTTATTTGAAGTATTTTTCATTTTTTAATCGAAATTTGCTAAAAATTAATGTAAAGTTTTGAAGTGCGATAAGAATCAGCAAAACTAACAAAATTAGTAATTCAAAGACAATAAACATGTTTGAGATATTATTAAAGCTCAATATTTGACCAAGCTTAACCTGAAATTCCATTAAACAAGGTGTTTTGCCTTAGTCATTTTCGAGTAAAGCTTTCAAAGCTTAATAAAATGCCCATATTTTGAACCAAAGAAGCCTTTGAAAAGTGAAATTATGAACAAATTGAACTTTCTTTGTTGTAATGGACAGCCTTATTCTGACCCACTTTCGATCATCCGATTGAAGTAATTTATTGAGAAAAACCTACTTTTAGTCACTCAGATGTTTCTTCTGTAGGAAATTGAGTTCACTTTCACAATAAAATTGAAATATTATCGATGGAATGTTATTGTCTTATTTCTCATTGAACTAACCAGGAATCAATAATTTAATTAATCACAAGAGAAAAAACTTTACGAAATTAATTTATTTTTATTCGTTTTGAGAAAATCTATTGAATTCGAGTGAATTCATCCATTTCTTCACAAGTGAGCCAAAAGTATCGCAAACATTGTTTTGTGAACACAAATATGTTTAAATAAGTTTTCATTTAGAAATTAAGTGATAGTTAAGGAAAGCCTACTTTAAGTTTACTATCGATTCACAAAATAAATGAGACGAGACTTCGTTAATTGATTAGGAAGTCATTGAAGTAATAAAAGTTCAATTCAATAGTTTACTCAAATCTCATCCATTAAAACTTTGTTGTTAAATATGACCAAGGAGGACGGCTCTCTGACTCAGGTTTAGAGAAACGATGACTGATTACCTTTATATTAAAAACCATTAAATTGTTATAAGATTTTGATCGAAAATTAAGATAACTTGAAATTAAATCATTAAATTCTTAATTATTATTATTATTATTTGATTCTATTTAAATAGAAGATCTTGATCATTTACAAATATTTCATAATATTTGGAATTCAATTGAAAAATAAAATGGAAGTGATTTATGTTTTATTTATCAGAATATTCTGTTTGAACTTAATTTAGGAAATGAATGTCTGATTCGATCGTCGCTTATATTATATTATAATTCCAAAGAAATTCTTATATTTTGTCAGTTGTTTAAGACTTTTAGTGCATCGCTTGTATATATGTGAATGTTTCTATTAGTGGATGTTCTTGGTAGCAAAACATTTCCTGTATTTTCCACCAAATGTGTGATAAAAGTCACCTTTTATTCTCCAATTTATTAACTTATATCTGAATTCAAAGCAATTATTCGGTGAGAAAATTAGGAATTTTTTTCACATTTAAATTCTCAGACATTATCTGTTTGTCAAATGATTGGCAAAGATATTGATCGGTGAACACAAATATGCCAAACATTCGGAGGAATGTTACCTCTCTTGGGGTCAATCATTAACTTTAAGACTATTCTCACAAAACCGCCTAAACTTATGCGATAAAAGTATGTCATATCTTCAATCTGTTGTCTCCCTCGCAAAGAGTGGCCTCTCATTTAGAGGTTGACATCAATAAAAACCAAACGGTGTCCGGACTTTAAACAAATTATTTATCATAAAAATAATGATTAGTCGAAATGGAATTCTTCTGTTTTATGTCATCAAAATTCAAGTCTAAGATTGAATGATAGAAGTTTTGTTGGGTTTTACCTTAAAACTAACTTGGTTACTCAATGATATATTTAAATTCAATTAAAATTTTATCATTCAAACCAAGAAATCTGCAAAATATGATCGAAATGAATGATTCGATTCATTAAAATAGTTGTTTGGATATTATCTGTTGTTCTTCTCATTAAATTTCGACAAATATTTTTTGTTTTAATGTTTTTTATCACTTATATTATCATTAGTTTAATGAGTTTTCGATAGCTTTTAATAAACGGACAAAAATAAAAAATTATCCGAAAAAAGACTAAAAAGCTTTTTCTCAAACGATCTATAAATTGGTGCCAATCGAAAGCATTGACTCAATTATTTAATAATGATCAAGAGCAATTAATTAGCTGCAAATTTACTAGATCTGAAAAAGATAAATAGTTACAATGGTGAGTTTGATTTTGAAATAATTGAAAGATCTGGGGAAATTCTTGCTATCATTTCACTAGTACTTGCACATTTAGCCAATTTGATGGATAATTAAGTGCAAGATTCAATTCAAGGTTTATCAGTGACTACTGGTTTGAAGTGAAACTAAAAAAGTGATTAAACGTCGATAACTATATATAAGGAAATAAATTTGAAAAATAAATTCAATTTTTATATTAAATAATAAATTTTATTCCATTTTTCCAAATATAATAAAATTACATTAAATTTAATGTAAAATCAAATTTATTATACAATAATAAATCCAAAAAATGGATTTTACAGATCGTAATCCAATTGTCTGATGAATGAATGGATGAGTTTATGAAGTGATGACTCTTTTGTTGCTTTTCTATGACTTAATTATATTTACATTTTTTAATCTCATTTTAAAACTAAATAAATAACAATTAAAATAGTATTCATCGAAAAAATTTTAAAAAATCAAAAATTGAGATATCATTGGATTAAATAAATTACAGATCAGGTGCTAAACACCAGTAGTGGTTGTGGTAGTGGTCGGACAGTTGAATTTATTTGAACTATTGATCACTTTGTTGTTCGGACAATCGGTCTCTTTACTGGACTTGTGCTCCAAAGGGACTGTTCCTAATGAAACCAGTGCTGAAGCGATTGCTATTCCTGTTTGACCTAAATTTAAACCAAAATATAACTCATTAATGACTCGATTCTATTGTAATCGTTGTTATAAATGTTTGGTTCGATCCCTGACTAAGAGATCACTATTTCTCGCATTTGCTTCAATCAAATCAAAAGATATGAAAATTCATAAATAGATTTGAAAGCAGTTATAAGTCAAGGGATGGATTACCCGCTGGCGTACAATTAACTCCTCCGGTGGGCAATCGTACTATCAACGAAAGTACAGCGGCTTTTCCTGTAGCGCACGGCTCTAAAGCGATGGGAGTGGGGTTATCACATTCAGGAGTCCGATTGTCTTTGAAGTTCGGATGAGTTTGATCTCTATTTATCTGAATGACGACTCCAGCGAAAGGACGGGAAGCCATTTGTTCCATCTCTACAAACAATTGCTAATAACAAATACAATCATTAAACATATTCTGAGCGTTAATTCGGTGACAATTATATACCTGTCGACGTCTATACAAATCATATTTCTGTTTAATCTTCCAAAGAATGGCAGCGATTATGAGAAGAGTTAAAAAACAACTGAAAAGACATTAAAAGTATTAAACATTTGCTTTAATTCGATGAAAAGAGAGATACCTCGAGAATGTGACGAAAAATTGGAGCAAATCTAGAGTTCTGTGCTGTGAAAAGGATATCTGAAGAACAAATGGTGTGGAAAATGCGAAGACATTGACATAAAATGTCGTGTTTTCAATACCGAAGAGATTCTCGTCGTGAGAGAACCGTAACTTAAAGTTTCCGCATTCGAGCCGCTCGTGAAGAGTACGGATCGGAAACGAGCCTTAAAATGATTGGAATATAAAACAATTGATTAAATCAAACAATCGATTACTTACTGGAACCGATGGAAATGTTGACTAAAGCGCTTTCCTGGCATTGAATCATAAACTCGACGTCAATGTCGGGAGTCATCGGAACGTTCATAAAATTGATTCGCGTATAGAAGCGATCGTCTGGTTTAGACATATTGAAAGTGTACTGATAACCCATCGTTAAGTTGTAAAAACAAGACCCGCCCTCTTCCTGAGGGTTTCCAATGTAATTATTTTGTTCGTCGCATTTCTCGCAGTGATGGCCAGTAATGCCTTTTGTAGTGCAGTGACATTTACCCGACTCCCGGTTACAGAACACACTATGGCTGTGACACGAACAGGGAGTGCAGTTACCGCCGTTTATAGGGTTTCCATAATAGCCGGCCATACAGTACTGACAATGACTGCCTTCAGTCAAATGTTTACACGGCTTATAACAAACATTGGGAGTCATACACTTGGAGTGACCATTACATTGACATTCAGGACACTGAGAGAAATGCCAGTGAGTGACCGGACAGGCGCTCATTACAAGTGAGTAATGTGTTCCGTTCCACATGTATGGGCCGGTGGAAGAGCCTTCAAGACATACTCCAACACCAGTGCCAGTTCCGTCGTCACACCAGCCACACAACGGGTTTTTCAGACATTTATCACAAGTCTGTATATCAGAACAGGTCAGTCCCGAACACTTGTAGGGATGGATTGTCCACTCCATGCACTGAGCGATTGGAAAGATAGCGGCGTAAGCATTCGATTCTATGCATCGGCGCGAAGAACTACACCACATACATGACCCAGAAGTGCAGTTTTCGCATGTCGTGCGTGTATGACAGGGAGCCTCACAACTCGGCTTCAAGTCATCCCGAAGTGCAGTCTTTTCCGTCTTATTGTTGTCATTATTGTTATCCCTGATAAAAGTGAAGCACTTGTGGTCTCTCTGCCACCCGCAGTGATACTCCGTATGACAGGACTGGCAGTTATGCAGTTTATCACAATTCGAACTTCGGATGTCATCCTCACATCTGGAACTGTCACTAATGCTCTTCACCTCATCCTTGACGCCATTTTTGCGACACTTCTGGTGATAGCAGGAGTCTCCACACCAGACACAACCATAAGTATTCTCTAAACAGGAGGGACAGAGTGTCTGTCTTTGGCACAAATCAGTAAAATTTGTGTAGGAGTTGTCACACGGACTGTACAGTGAAAGCGACAATTGAGACGTTTTTTGTGCACTGTATGGTTGGCACACATTTTTGTCTTTATTCCAAACACATTTAGTGCCGGCCCTCATATGAGCGCACTCTTCCATAGACACATATCGACGACAATCTCCGGCAGAGTATTTAAGTATTGAACTGAGCATTACTCCATTGAAACCCCCGAAAATGTAAATCGACTCGTCGTATAGAATACTGGAGTGGCCGTAACGACCTAAACCCACATCGCTTAAGAGGAGAGCCGGCAACGGGTCTTTGAGTGAGCGCCAGGTGTCGCACGAAATCTCATACGCAAGAAATTGCGGGGAAAAACATCGATCACCGGAATTGTAATGCGAAGCGTTATAACCGTTGCCCCCGTAGACCAGCATAAGACCATTGATTATTGTTGCGCTGTGCAGATAACGAGGCGATTGACTCGGATTCAGTAAAATCCTATTCATTGATATTCGGTTTAATCATTTCATTAATAAAAGAGTCGTTTGAATCAAACAAACCATGACTTGAATCGTGGATTATAGCCATACAAGAGGTCTACCAGTAATGTATCGGAAGCGCCCAAAGAGTGATATCCACCGAAGACATAGATTAGTTTTGTCAAAGAATCGTAAACACTTGTGTGTCCATAACCTCCTTTGACTAAAGCACCTCTTGTTTGGACCAAATTCCAAGTTTTCGTAACTAAAAAAATAAAATTAAAACACTTTTAAGATTCAATAGTTTTATTACCGAAACTAAATTCCTGGACAACATTGAGATAACCGTAAATCGGATTATAGCCAAAGATGACAATCATGTGATTGTCGACGAGAGTAGCGGTCTGTCCCATCACCGCAAGTGGACTACAAAATTCGGTCAAACATGGGCTGAGATAGAATTCCTCGCCGTCGAGCCATTGTTCCCACCGTTGTTTCAGTATATCAAAGCCCCAGAGGTCTCGAGTAATGGTTCCATTTTTAATCATTCCTCCGAACAGAATGAGTTTGTTGTCGTATACGATCACCGAATGGCCGAACCGTTCTTTAGGTTTTTGGTCCGAAAGTGTTTTAATTGTTTCCCACTTTTTGAGCTTCAAATCAAATCTTAAGAGGAATTCTTCCGATTCGTAGTACTCGCCTCCAATCACATACATTGACTGCTCGTAAAGCACTGACTGGTGGAGAGCCCTTCCCTTAACCGTCTTCATCACATTAACATTAGTCCAATAGCCTTCATATTGGGGTTGACTGCAGTCGGCCCCCACATAATCAGGAAAACAATTACATTTGTGTTGTTCTCTGTCACAAACTCCGTGTCCACTGCAGTCATTGGGACAAATGACCCGATCACAGGCCTCGCCATCATAACCAGCATCACAGGTACAGCCCAGAGTGGGAGACACACAAACTCCATGATTGGAGCAGTTTTTGGGACAGGTATTAATACTATACGATATATTAAAACCACTCATATTATAGGCGGCGTCGCTATAAAAATATAGATAAGCTCTGCCCGAATGGGCACTGATTTCCGGTATTCGTTGAAATACGTGTCCATCTCTGACCAGAATCCCACTAAAAGCGGCCAACACTGGAGAGAAGACTGAGTCGCCGTCGAAGATATACAAGTGATCCCACGAACACTCCGTCTCGAAGTGTACGAACTCGAGACGAATCACCGAATCGTTGAGACCACTCTCTATAATCCATGTGCACTGAAGATCTGTACTGTAATTCCCGATACCATCACTTATATAACCGGTCATTGCGTCCAATCTATACAACAATTCATTAGAAATCATTCGGGGATTAAGTCATTCACTCAAAAAAAAGTTTACAAGCTCAGGATTGGGTTTCTCTAAAATGTTTTTAAAACAAGTGTAGAGTTGTTTGTGA
>JAQFXL010000284.1:0-24707 GCA_034693445.1 Edwardzetes edwardsi | reverse complement strand
AACCATTTCTCTCAGCTTGTTCGTTTTATCGGGAGATTCGTCTTAAGCGGGTTCGTATTAACGAGTTTTGACTGTATATGTAATAATTGCCAGAATAATAACAAATCGGGTCAAACACTTGCCTCTAATTGCACTTTACTTCGCACAGAATTTTTACTCTACACTGAATTCCTACACTTTTACCCAAATTTCAATATATTAAACAATTTATATAAATTATTCTCAATTATTGCGACACTATTTCTAATGAATGCGTCCAATAGTTTCAAAACACAAATCATTTTTCAAATTTTCTATTTTTAATTTGTTTACCCATTAGTTCTATGATTTCAATTGAATTGGTATGAATTGAATTTAAATGATCATGTTCCTTTTATTTTCCAAAATACGTTGAATTTTTAATAATGTAATATTTGATATTTTCATTCATTGATGTAATTTGCTTGCACGATGAAATTTCTTATGATTTCAAGAAAAATTGAATACTACTAGATAAGATTTTAATTTTCAAAAATATCCCTCATCATTCTTATTTATTTCCAGAGAACTAAACTAGAAAATCTAAAAAACAAAATCAAAAAATGGATATAAAATTCAAATATTTAATGCACTAAAAATCTGTTATAAAAATTGTTATAAATTTAATGAAGAATTGGTTGCATTAAAACTATTAATATCTGTTATGATATCTAAAACTTAATAACTAATAAGTCTATTATCACTATTTCTATCATCATTAAAATTCTAAAAACATCTTGCTTAAATGAGGAATTCAGTATTAGAACTTTTAATTTAATTAAAAAGATTTGGAAAGGTCAATTAGTTCCAACTCAATTGATTCAACTTATTT
Source organism: Edwardzetes edwardsi (assembly GCA_034693445.1). NCBI lineage: Eukaryota > Metazoa > Arthropoda > Arachnida > Sarcoptiformes > Ceratozetidae > Edwardzetes > Edwardzetes edwardsi. The sequence goes on along the minus strand of JAQFXL010000284.1, from coordinate 23,857 downwards.
AAAATTGTTGTTCAAATGGGAAATTCTACACATATTTGAAATAATGTGAATTTTCAAGAATTTAAACTTAGTAAAGTAAAGCCTTCATTCAAAAATTATGAATCAAATTCAACATTGAAACTGAAATGTTTATTGCGAGCAGAAGATTACTCATCTTTCGATCAAATTCTTGTGATATTCTTGGAACAAATGCGAAAAACAAATACATTATTCGTCTCACAATTCGATAAAATACGAGATTTGATACGAAGGCAAAAATTTCGATATAAATAGTGATTAGCTTTGAATTCAATTACTCTCTCATTACGAGTAAACGAGAAGTCAGTTATTATTCCTCAGTTATTACCGGTTATAACAATTCAATAAATGAAATCTTAGGCTTTTTATTTGATTTGTGTTTCGCAAACCGTTGTCTTTCGTCTCACGTATCCATAGAAGTCATCTTTGATAATATCAATCGTGTGTTGACTCATAACAGTCTAATACTATTCAACGTTTGAGTCCATTACTATTTAACTCAAGTTTACTCTCATTTCTCAAGAATTGGATACAAAAAAATCTTAGTAACAACAGAGTCATCAAACAAACAGCACTTGTTTTATGGTAGAAACCACTCTTAACTTTAAGAATCATTGAATTTCTAATCAGTTCTCTCTAATTGATGCACAAAAAAAAGAATTTTAAGCAAGCAGAAAAAAGGAAAATTCATTTTCTCAAACCTAATTCATCGATCAATAAAATTGTTTAAAAGTCTTGAATTCTGAGTGATTTTTCCAATTTAGTGGTGAATTCAATTAAATTTTAACTTCAAAAATGTTTAAAGACTTTTCTAATATTCTTAAGGCTATCGAATGTAAGTCCGTTTCAAATAACCTGGTTTTGCGAATCAACCATAAAATGATGTTTGATTGCAAACATATGAAACATTTTTAATCTGAGAGTAAAGTTGGGGACTGTAGGCAACTGTCAACAACTTCTGCTCGACTCTCAGGTTTCATAAATATAAAAACCTATAAAATATATATTAGAAATAAGAGAAAATATATACAGAAATATATGAAAAGTCCGCAAAACACAGGAATCGTTTTATAACTTTTAAATTGATGTCTATTTTCTCTGTCAAAAAATGTTTTCAATTGAATAAAACGAAAGTTTGGTTCAGAACTAAACTCTAATTGATTACAGTTTTTATTTTTCAAGATTTTATTCAACTCTTGTCGAAGAATAGATTTTGTTTTAATTTCGTCTAACCTTTGAAGTGATTTTCAGATAATTAGATGCAATCAAAACAAAATTATTCCCAAAACGGTAAAAGAGTTCAAATCTAGTGTAAAATCAAGTAATCGATTAAATTTTTCTCTGAATTTCATCCAATCGGCGGTCTATTCAATGGATTTCCAGATATTATTTGACTCATAATAATGTTCACAGGATTTAAGTCACGATTCTATCTGTGATTAAGTTATGATTCACTGCTAATGATTTGTCTCATCTCTAATGACAGACCCTTTGATTAAATTATTCTGGGTTTCAAGCATTCAATTAATTGAATCAAATATTTCAAAATTAATCTCGACTTCAAGTTTTAGTTCAGATCTTTCAAAACCATTTTTGAGTGACAATCACAACATTTTTCACTTAAATTAATGTTTTGTTTGAGACAACTCTAACTGATATGATAGTCAAGGTGTGCGGCCATTCATATTAAACTTGACAACTCTACACTTATGCTGAAAACGTGAAGTGCGATGAAAATAATCAAGGGATTAAAACTTACTCAAAATTGAATTCATCATGAATCTTAGTCTGTACTATTTTTAACATTTCAACTGATTCTAGACACAAATTATCAAGGCATTGCTCATCTCTGAACAAGCTAAAGTCAAGAATTAATTGCTTTCCCTGAATAGACTTCTGGGAATTTTGCTTCAGAAGACGATCTGAAATATTTGGAAAATTTCAAAATAAATTAATGAATAGTCGAGTAATTTATTTGATATAATAGCTCTCATTTAAAGTTAAATTAAAACAAAACTGAACCAGTTCAAAACGGGATATTTTTCATTTGTGATGTAGGCCTGAAATCGAGGAATTTGTTTCCATAGTTCGCTAATTTTTCACTCAAATTGACGACATTTTCACTATATTTCATGATTCAAAGTGTAAATTAATTTTGTAATGATCCATGGTTAACACAGATCTAAATCACAAGATATAAATAGTACCTGTATATTAAATTCATTAAAATTTATTATTTAAATTTAATTTTTTAACCATAAGGGGTAGAAATGAATGATTGACATAATATATGTCTTATAAGAGCAATCATATCCTATTCACAATTTAATTAATATTCAGAGGTTATCCAGATAAAATTAATATCAAGCTAGGAATCAGACACTGAAAAATTTTGGAGGAAATGGAAGACAACCTACGAATTCTGACCCGATTTTATATATTACTTGCTTTCGTTGAAATCCATTAAATAAGTTTTGAAACAGTAATAAACAAAATTGAATGCATTGTTGAAAATAATTCAGTGATTGAGTCAATAAAAACAAAAACTTCTTCACTGATGCGAACAAAAGGGATCAGAATATTGTAAACATTGCATAACAAAAATGTCAACCATTGCGAAATCGAAACTGAAAAATAATCCTGAGCCTATGTGAGCCTATGTATAATCGTATTATTCCATTGTCATCGAGTTAGAGCCCGAAAATGAGACAATTTTGGAGATAAGCCTTCCTTCGGACATCACTGTAATGAAAGACCTGTTCATTTAATATTTGAATCGAAGCATAAAAATTTCAATAAAAGTCATTTATTTATCATATCTCTGAAACATTGAAAGTACAGAATAATGTAAACCATTGTATGAAATCATAATTCATGTAATTATTAATTAAATTCAGAATATTTTTATTGATCGCCAAACAGAGCAAAAACTTTTGCCATTTGAGGAATAATATTATTTGTGATATCACGCAAAGACATCGCTTCAGATAATGACTTGTATTTAACTTTTGAAATATTACTGAATTTTATATCATTTTATTATTTATTCCTTGGTTTTGATTTAAGACTGGTATTAATATTCATTACTCCATTCAAAAACCAATAGAAATTTGTATTAAAAATCAATTTTAACGTCATTTCAATGTTTTATTGACAGACAATCGGTTTTACAATTCTTCCGATTTTTCCAGAATTTTCTGATTTCATTTGGTTTTAGTTTTTTTTCATTTCAAAAATGTAAATCTTTTTCCTCTGAAAGCGATGTAATAGGTGTTTGGCATTCATTTTTCATATCATATACGGAAGGAATGAATATTACATTTTATGGAAATTAAAATATTTATTCAGAAATATATGTGTTTTCAATGGAAAACTATGTCATCAAAAGGTTCTTATTTTTAACAATTACTAAAATTCATTTAATTCGCATAAATGTGAACTCTTATTGTTATCCGTTTAGCTGTCCAAGATAAGCTATTGACATTCCTGAACACTGAAAATGAGTTCCGTATTTAATGAATATTGATTAACATAATAAATTTAGCTATGAAGTGACCAGGCTAGACTTCATGCTTGAGATTTTCTCTAATTCACTCCAACTACAAGAATTGTTTGAATTTTATGCAGTGTCTGACTCATAGTCGGGTCCATTACGACGATATTCGGATCAATTGTTGAGATATCATAAAAATTTGGTTTCAGTCGAATCAAGTATTTTGTTATTTATGTCTAATTTGCGATCATTTGTGCGATGGTTGGCAGTAGTAATGTATTTGTTATGCAAGTCGTGTCACATTTCAGTCACATTTATATCGTTTGCCAAATATATGGTCCTTTAATATAACGTTATATTCCAAAAGAATATTGTTTTGAACTAATAATACACACAACGAGGCGTTGGCTTCACATCGGACTAACATCAGAGTCCAGAACCAGTATTGCACACAATCGGCGACCACTATCTCTATGGCAACAAATACCAGAAAACATTATCTCGAATATAAAATAGAGCCAAAAGAAAAGCAAAAAGCGAGACAATTGTCACGTTTTTCTCTCTCACCTCTCGGTTTGACATATAATTGAGTTATTTAGTGACGAGACTTATCCAACGGACCACTCAGTTCTCTCTCTCTCTCTCTCTCTCTCTCTCTCTCTCTCTCTCTCTCTCTTTCTCTCTCTCCAATTAAAGATGAATCAGAACTTACAGTCGAATCAACCGATAAAAGCCTCTCCACATATGACACGATACTTGGCTTAAGTTTGCTGTCAAGTTGCTAGAATCAACATTTTGTTTTTCTATCAAATAATAGATTTTTTATTTATCGAAGTCTTTACACTAAAGATATTGACATAAATGCAAAAAAAAAAGAAAAGAAAGCAATCATTTGAGAGAAAAAAGTAAATCTAATTAACAGAGATTTCAATCAATCGATTAAATGAGAGATCGATAAAAACATTTAAACGAAATGTTTGTTTGCTTTCGTGTTCTCATTAAAAAAGTGATTTTAAGTGACGAACAAATCATTAGACTATTGTTAGCGTCAAAGAAATTATTTTTTTTGAAGAAATATTTCGAGAAATAATTAATATTAGCTAGAAAGTTTCTTCCAATGGGAGGTCCACAATAAAACTTTAAGCCTACTAAAATATTAAAATGAAATTCATGTGCCTCCTGTTTGAAGCATTGATAAACTCTTTTTTTTTCTATTGAATAGCATGGACCTCTCATTGGAAGCAATAACCTCTCTCTCTCTCCACCACCACTACAATGAATATTGTTTTCAATTGACAACATTTAGTTAATTAGCACAGAATAAGTAGAGGATTTCAATGAAAATTAGTTTCAATTGACCACTTCTTCTCCGGAATTACCATAATTAGTATTATTCTCTTTATTTTCATTAGATTTCATGATTTAATTCCAATAAATGTTTCATTACTTCGAAAAAATTGCGAAATCTATAAATTATTAATAAAAACAAAAACAATTTTAGTAAAGATTTATGTATAAAATAATAAGGAATGAAAAACACTTCAAATTAATTAAACCTTATTTTGCTATTAAATAATTGCACGAAAATTCTTTGCTTAAAATAGTTTGACAAGAGTTTGAAAAATATGCAATTCTTTGGCGTCACTCCTATTGAAAGGCATATAATTTAAACAAAATTCAATGAAACTATTCTCGCATTGAATTCTCACTTTTTATTATTATATTTGAATTATTTTTTTTGTTCAACAATTCCTTAGAGTACAGTATCCTGGAAAAGACAATTACATTAGTGGGGAATTAGCACTAATATAAGCCCTTAGAAAATGGGAATAAAAACTTTTCGTTTCGAATCATTTAATTTTCTATACTTTCGTTTTTGATTTATACTTAATTTCAAACTATTTTCTGTATAGTATCGCAAAACACACACACAAACCAATAGAGAGAATAGCAATGCCATTGTGGTAATAGTGCTGTGATAGTGGTCCCCATTTCCCTCTTCACCATTCATTTCGGACCAATTTTCATGTGTCTGACTCACAACGGGTGACATTAAACTGATGTAAAGCACGCGATCCAAACATTTATTGATTACATTTCTGACATTTAATATCGCAAAGACTTCTGTACAGAATTTATAGATTGTCTCCAAAATACAATACCATAAGACATTTGGATTAGGTTTTGGCCATCGATGACACTGACCGATGACTCTGTGCGTAATTATCATCATTAAAGACAATTTTCAATTTGATTAATTGCAAACATTGCGAACATCGAGAGACCAAAAGTATATTATTTTCCATTATTTCCATTTGAAGACTAGTTTTGAACCGAAACCCAATAAATAATGCTTTTTATGGATTTGTTTTATTACACAAAACACTAATTAAAGACAAAAATATTACCAAAATTACAAAAAAAAGTTTTTCAATTCATTAAATGACTCTTTTATGACAGTTATTATAATAGAATGAATATTTTTTAATATAATATATTTATCTTATCTTGTTGAATTTATGTTCTCTGCTCTATTATAATAATAACAACACATTAAACGGCGATATTTTTTGACCTGAAATTAACTTTTGTTTATATTATTCAGAAAAAAGTTTATCTAAACTCCACTCCACTTATGTAATGAAAATTTGCAAGATTAAATTTAATTGGATTTAATTTAATTATAATTCTATTTTTGCTAGTTTTTATCATAAGATTATTAACCTGTTCATTTTAATTTATTGAATGTTTTTCATTTGTAAAATGAAAAAGTTTTGATAAAATTTCAAATTAAAAGGATTTGCAGAAAATAAAAGTTTTGAATTTGATTTTAACACAAAAAAAGTTCAAAGCATTTACAAACATTTTATAAACTCAACAATGAAATTAAGTGTGGAATGAAAGCAAAAGCAACATCAAAAAAAAGTGTCAATTGATTCTTGGAAACAGAATCTCTAATCAGAATTTATTTATGCAAATCAGGGCAACAATAGAAAGGGATTTGTTTATTGAGAACTCAACTCTTGGGTTATATTTAAACTAAAAATTGTTTCACTCATTTAGTATTCATAGTATTTGTCCGAAAATAACAGACGTTTTGGCACTTGTTTTGTAAGTGAGTCTCAAATTTTATTATCAAATTGAATGCCAGACACTATTTGGAGTTAATTTAATTAAATTGTTTACAATTCAATGCAATCGGTGTTACATTCAATGCATTTGCAAAACAATGTTTGAATAGATATTAGAGTTTGAGTCACAACACAATTCAAATGATTAAAATCTTTGAAACGCAAACAAAATGACATTTATTGAAGTCATTTGCAATAAAGCAGAAGAACTCAACTAATGAGTAGAGAAGAGAGATAATAGTTTTGGGCAAAAGATATAATTATTATAAATCAAAAGTGTTGGCAATTTTTTTCAAAGGCATAACTTATTTCACAAACTAATTAATCAGAGAAAAGCGTTATTTCAGTCACTTTTGTAATATTAGAGCAAATAATGAGTAGAATAGCCTTTCGGTCGTAAATCACATCAATATTAAGATAATAGTTATGCAGTTTTGGGTCAAAATCAGACAAAACATATTAAACGTCAATTAACAATAGAGAGGATTAAATGAGAGGAAAGGGATGAAAAATATTTCGCTCACAAAGAAATAGTTGGAGCGTAACGTTAATACTGAAACATGGCTTAGGTTTTGTCCCATACTTGTGCCCTTACTATTGTTGCCTGTGTTCTAAATGGTCTCTTCTGAACTTGACATGATCTATGAGTACACTATTGGCCCCGAATCTACAATAGACTGTATCTGATGATAGACTCTCTCCCTTTCCCGTATCGATGGCCCTAATTTTCTTGATTCCAGACCTCTATTATTATTATTATGATTAAGGTCGTTAACTGCATTTATGGATGCCTACTAGCTCTTGATAAATACATTTTGCTGGCATCATAATTTGATTTAAAGAAAATCTTGCTAAACCCTAATTAAATAAGGTGATATTTTTGTTTTTGTACCATGTCACTATTGGAAATCAGACTGCACTCAGTTGAGACATACGTATGAATTATTTATAGTTATAAATAATATCTCTCTTATATAAACTTATCAAATAACAGATATCTAGCAATTCAGAGAAATACTTTGAATTATGCAAAGAGTAGATTAGCAAGTGAAGCCTAAGATAAAAATAATCAATAATGGGTTCACATCCTTATTCATTTATGAGATTGTTTTCTATAGAGTCTGTGGATAATGTGTTGAAATGGTAGCGAATCCCCGACTCATGTTAAGTATGGTTTTCAATGTTCGTTGAGTCGCGACAGCGAACAGATGTAAAATAGCCTCCAATTGTATTCTGATGTAAAGCTTATAATTTGTGTGTCATATGGGGTCCAAACCATTAGAAAATAGTTATTCTTTGTGACCATAAATGCATAACCAATAGGTTTGAACACAATTTCGATAAATCCATAGTATTTTATGCTATACTTAGAAGTGGAAAAAAGTAATTACTTTTGAGTTCATCAGAAAATGTTTTTCATTTTTGATGTAATCGATCCTTTGATAAAATGCTTGCCATACCTGAGCTCCAAAATAAAACCTCTTTATTTGCTTCTAATGTGTTTTTTGACAAAACTATGACTAAGTTTTCTATTTATTAACTAAAGTAATGATCATTTGTCGGAACCAATCGTTTCAATAAATAAAAATATTATTTTTGACAGCGATTTGAATAATTAATGAAAAATGTCTGACAAATGATTCTTAAATCCGAATAAAATGCTAATAATTATCGATTCAATGCTGAAGACATTGTTTTTTCATAGATTATATTCAATACAATTTGATATTTGGATGAAAACCTCCAAACATTTCAACTAATTCTTAATCAAGTTTTCAAATTACATGAAAATAGTGTTTTCACTCCCAGTGTTCCTCAGAATATTCATTAGTACCAATGGTAGTTTTTGTTTCTCCAATTTTGACCTGAAAGCTATTCGCAAAAGTAATCAGCAAATGAACAAAACAAAAAACAAGAACAAGAAAAATTCAATTTTCAATTTGCAAGATTAAAATTTTGCAAAAAATAGATTATTTTTAATACGATTGTCGTCTTCATTAACCTTTAATTATTCACTTTTTCAATGTTTACTTTAATTACTTAAAGAATAACAAAAATATTAGAAATAGAGTTCAAAATACAGTAATAATAACTGGATTTAACATCATTTCCAACATTAATGGGAACGCCATTAATGTCTGATTCTCTGGTGACAAAAGTTTTCACAATAATTAGACACAAATGGCTTTTAAGCTTTGCTGAGCTTAGCCTTTAAGAATCTCCAACTCAACCATTTTCTGGCTTTCCATCCAATAAGTCTATTAGTGACACAACGAATGCAACAAAAATATATTCAATTCTTAAGATTTATTTGAATTAATCTTAAAGTTGTTAGTCTTGAAACAAACTTAGAGTTAGTTTTAAATCTTTGTTTCTCCAGTTGTTTGCTATAAATGTTTAACGAATTGCAGTGTTTTTTAGATTTTCTAAATCAAAATTAATGAAAATCTTTACCAAAAGTATTGGTAGTCCTTAGGCTTTGAAAAATTTAACTTAAAAGTGAAAATTGAGACAAAATACTTTTTGTTTCTTGTGATGAGCGCTGTATTATTAGATAGTATTTCCTAAAATAATTTCCGGTTTCGACAAATTTTTCTGGTAGTCCACAACCGTATCCTAAAAGTCAGAATTCACTGTTTTTATGTGTCATTTGAGACAATTGTGTTCACCATTAAAGTCAAACCTTCATCTCTCGTCCCTTATTTGTGACTCGACTTCGGTAACATTTAATACAAACGGAATTCCCTTTCTTCAGAGCTCATACCGCAAGAGATGAACACAAATTATTTGATTAAATTTCTCCAAATATATAATTCATTGCAATTATAATCTTCTCTCAACTTTTTTCTATTTTCTTCATTTCCGATGAAATATGAAATATTATATTCTATTATAGATATTTATATCACCAGAAGGTCAACACCAAAGAAACCCTGCTGTTGAATTGAACATTTTTCTCCATGGAGATTCTATTTTCTATTCAGATTTAATTCAAAACCAAATCCACTTCAATGCGTTTTAATTGAAAGTACAGTAATTTATGGCTCAATATATTCAATATCAAGAGTTTCGGATCAATATTCGACTCAATTCACAATCAAATGTTTGTATCTATGGATTAATTGAGTGAAATGGAGGCCAACCTATGAAACACTCGATTGGGTGTCTTTCCAACAGCAGTTGCGGTCATTTTATATGAGTGACTATAATCGTAAATACGACCAGAAATTAGTTTTCGGTATCCCTTATGAGAATAGTCTGAATAGTAATGTAGTCATGAGGTGTGACGACAACCACTTTATATCGGACATGACTTCCACTAAAACTAAATTCACACAAATCTTAAACGAAAGGAAATATCAATTGAATGAAGAATTGTATCAAAGAATACAATACAATAGAAAACCGTTGGGATTCATGAGTCAACTGATTTCGAAGACAATGCAATGCAATTACTTCTAATTTAATTGCTTTGAATATATAGACAATTATCCTAGATTGCTAAATATAAGGGTCATTTTTGCACAAACAAGCAAAACATATTCTGTTATCAAATTCATTTGCAAAATTTGAGCTTTTGTTGAGATATTGTCTTGGTTATTTTTTAAATTGAAATTCTTTTCCGTATAAATAACGAGCACTGTCTAAAATGAATAATAAATAAATAAACAAGCACAATTTTACCTAAACAGCGAATAATTTATTCGGAATAAATAACAAAACATATATTAAATGCAAAATCAGAAGAAATTTCAATCCATATAATATTATTTAAAAAGTTGAACTATTGGTACATTTGATAAAAAGTTAGCCCAGGGTACTTCTAAAATAGATAGGAAATATTTTTAAAATGAAATATAAAATATAACCTTTTTGCAGATCGCCCACCAATATTCATAAAATAATCTTGTTTGATCTAATTTTAATCGAATTTTTGAATTTCTTAGTCGAGTGTTTTTACTGTTTTTTCAACAAGTTCAAAATAAAAATATTTTAGTGTTTAATTTTTAGTAATTATCATGCAAGATGAAATATTCTGATAAGTTTAGAAATAGATTCATGAATTTTTCTGAATCAAATAAATCTGAGGTATTTTTGAATTTCCACCAAGGAAAAATTTCTAAATTGCCAAAAGAATCTATGTAACAAAAAAAGGGTACTCTCGTTCAAACTTTCTGTATTCTATCCACAACAATTTCAAAATCATCTTAGGAATCACACGATAAAGAGTTTTATAGACTCGAATGTTACTCTTCCGACCAACTTTGGATTTTTTATTTTGCCAGCTAAGTGGGCAATTGGAATAAAATTTGATCTTGAGCATCTCTCTTATATGTAGTTATAAATCTGTGAATTTAAATTTTTGAAAAATTTTCAGGAAGTGACCTAGACTAATTATTTATCAAATACCTTAATAATAATCAAATGAAACAAAGGGTTTATTGGCTTAGGCATACGTTGGCTCAGAATAATTGATACTTGGTTAATTAAAGTTCATATTTTGTGCATAAAATGTCGGCTCATTTTCGTGCGTTAACTAAATATAATTTTAATTAATTTTATTGCACTTCAAATACATAATAAAGTAAATCACATCTAAAATGTCAACTAATTTTCCAAAAATAAATCAACTTGATAAGCATGCTCAATTAAATTATAAATTACTAATGCTTGTCTTTTAAATTATGATTGGAGTTTATATTTTTGAAAATCACTAAAATTAACTCGACTTTAATTAGAAGTTAAATTTAATTAAATTATTATTGAAAACAACAAACTATCGAAAGACACCATATTTTTAAATAATATTATAATTATTGAAATACAATGTTTCAAAAAAATGAAAATTTCATCGATTTCTCTGAATTATTCAATGTTTGACCAAATCTGCAAATAAAGTCTTCAAAGAAGAGGTCTTTCCTTTTTAATTTTTTACACTTTAAACTATGAACTTTACAAATTTATTCTGGGCCAAACTATTTTGTTATTCATGTGAAAAAAGAAATGATTGTAAAAATATGAAGAGAGGTATTTCTCAGTGTGACAGAGAAATGCCAATTTTGGTTCTGTTTGCATAACATTATTATTGTTATACTCTTGCAATGTTTGTAGAAGAAAACGAAGAGAATTACATTTAATTTCTTGGTTGCAAATGATTAATGGCAGCGGGTTTTGGCTCAATGACAAGTCAGTGGTGAGCATCACATTTGCAATTCTTATGTTCTTTTTTAATATTCCGGTTCTCTATTTTTCAGAAGGGATTTCACTGAAAGTCTCATTTGCGCCAAAACTCAATAACTCATTCAATAGTCAACTAGTTTTGCATTTATTTTCACTCAATGTTTGCAATTCTGGCACAGGTCTTATCCCAACATATTCTGTGCTAAACTAAAAATGTGTTTGAATCAATCAAAGCCTAGAATTGGCCATCAATTTCAATACACTGAATGAAAACATATCCTGAATTTTGTCAGCATTTGATTTGAAAGTAAAAAAGGTTTCAAACAAAACATTAGAATCGCAGACAAAATGAATTGCAGAAGAAATTTGATTTTAACGATAATCGAAATTCATTACAAAAATTGTTTATCAATCAGTTATTTGACAAAATAATAAGTTTTAATAAATATAATGTAATCTAATGTAAAGTGCAATCAATTGAGAACAGAATCAATCCATAAACTTATAGACAGTGCAAACAGTAAGAAGTCTTATATTATGGCTTATACTCAGAAACTCAGCAGTCTTTTGGATATGGCATCAATTTTATTCACTGTCAACAAAACAGGCACTCCATTTGTGCCCTTGTTTTTGGTCAATTCAGATAACAGCGTATAAGAAAAGAAATACGTTTTTATGGACGTCTGAGTCGGGCCGCAGATATTTGACAGAAATATATGGTTGTCTCGAAACTAACATTTATTATCACTTGATTTGAACCAAAACACAATAAATGTATTCCTTATCATTATTTTAAATCATTTCTAAACTAATCTGAGCAAAACATTTACAGACTCAGAATAATTGTTCAATAGAGTCAAACATATAGTTTAACCCAAGATTAAATTGTGATCGATATTCCTGGCTAATTCTTTTGATTTATTGCATTTTCAAAGACAACTCATGGCTTCCATCTATGGTTTGATTCGGACATTATTTTCGATCAACATTTTTGAGGAATTTATTCCGGGATTAAGGAATTCAAGTGATTGATAGCCTTTACATCCCTTTCAAAGAAATCTTTTCCATTTGATTACTAAATCATTCAAATCTATCGAAAGTTTTTGACAATTAATTAGAATTATTGCAAAAATGATTTATTTCTAAAATATTAGAATTGCATCACTTCTTGATTAGCAATCGATTGATTAAATTATTCATAAAATTGTCAAAATAACATTGACTTCAAACTCAAAATTGTAAAGTATTTGAGACTAGATTTAAGCTAGAAGGAATTTATATGAAAAAGCAGTTTTGGGATCAAAAAAATTGATTTATAGCTAGAAATATAGGCAAATGACCCTTACAATTGTCAGAGTGAATAATTGAATTGAGATCAAGAAGTGACTTTTGGCACTTTACCATTTATTAACCCAATCCTTGCATTTCAAATGTTTTTCGTCATCAGATTTTTGAAAATATTTCGATACAATTATCGATGTCTTCGAATCGACTAAAGCTCTCCTTTTCCTCAAATGAAAAAAATCAACGAATGATTCGGTAATTAATTGATCGATAAATTATAGCAAAGATTGTAATTCTCTTACTTTGTTCTCAAGTGTAGTGATATTGTGATAACAATTAATAGTAAGGAAAGTCCAAAAGAGAATGCCATCAGAATAATGATTACGTCGATTGAATGGAGTGACCATTGATAACAAAGCCAATCAGAACAGTCTGAATAACATTTGCTTCCATTAAATGCATAATATTCGGAGCACTGACACCTTTTGCTAATGACATCCAATACACCGCAATCAGTATTGGGATCTACTGCTCGACACTGTCTGTCGTCAACACAGCTCTCATTATAACCAACTGTTTGATAGCACAGACTTTATTTGATTAATCCGTTTAATGAGTTCATTATAAGACAATATTACCCTTTGGATAGCAATTGTAATGACCGGTGCTATTGATTTTAAAGCCTACATATTCTGGTTGGCACTCACATCGACCAGAGTTGCAGACCAAGTTTGCACTGGTATTGCAAGGTATTTGCTCAGAACATGAGTCATTGTTACCTTCGAAAGATCAATGAGTATCAGAAAAATGAGCAATAAATCAATGAGTGATACCTTTTGGAAATATGATTTGTGCCAAAGAGGACTCAGAATAAAATGATTGAACAAAAACAATGCACTCGATTTGAAATGAATCGTTTGCTTTGTTAAGCAATGATTTCCATTCTGTGTACGAATAATCCCATTGTTTATAGGAAAACGAAGAATTACTAAAATTGGGTTCAAAGAGGAGTTTATAGTTATCCTCGTGTTTTACAGCAAACTTTATGGTCTTTTTGTCAAGAGTTAAGTCACTCGAAAATATCGAACAAATCAATGAAATGATCTGGTCCTCATTATTTATAACACTTTGGTTTGGCTCAAGATTTATAATTCTTAATGAATACACATTCAAAACAAAAATTATTAAAATTAATATTAAATTTTGAATTTTATTAAACATTTTATTATTTTCTCAACGATTTATTCAAAAGTATTCTTAAATTTTATAGACGTTTTCGAAATAAAATTCAAGTAAAGAAAATATATAAAAATATATCTGAATATTAATAACACAAATAATATTAAATTATACTTCAAATGGTTATCTGATAACTGATTAACACCTGAGTAACAAACAACAGGTCTTTAAAATGATTGCGACAATAAAATGCTATTAAGTTCATTGTAAATAAAATAAACTTACAAGTTCAAATAACAGCAATCGATTCAAAATAATTCCTCTCAATTAAAAGTTTTATCAAGCATAATTTAAAATCATTAAATACATTTCCAACAGAACCACAGATATGAACTTAAAGAGTGATTCATTTTATAAATATTAAAGAAAGTTGGCGATATCTTTTGGATAAATGATCTGGGCAAATGACTGTCCAATATGCCAGGACTGGACCCAAACAATGCACTCGACTTTAAACGAATTATTTGTTATATTTAGTAATGATTTCCATTCTCTGTACGAATAATCCAATTGTATGTAAGAATTGGAAGAATTGCGAAAATCAGACTCTAATTGTAATTTGTAATTATCACCAGATTTGAGGCCCCACTCAATGGTCTTATTGTCAAGATTTGAATTACTCGAAAATATCGAACAACTCAATGAAGTTTTTTGATTCTCATTCTTGACCAAGGTAAAATAAGGCTCCAATCTTACAATAGTACTGTCAAATGAATGACAACTAAAAACAAAATTGAGTGAAAACACTGTAAATGTTATTAAATTCTGTATTTTATTAAACATTTTGATTCTTTTCTCAACAATTCATTCAAAAATATTCATACATTTTATGGATGTTTATCCAAATGAAACTGCAATAAAGTGAAAAAAATACTGGTAGATGTACATGGGGAGTTCTAAAAATATCATTCGACGATCTAATCGAGGAATTTGTCAACAAATAAGTGATTAAATTATGATTTATAAACAAAGGTCTATAAAAATTATATGAATTCAAATGAGATTACAGATGAGTAAACACAAACTCATTCACATTCAAAATAATCACTTTAAACATCAAATAGAAAACAAATTTTCATTAAACATAAGTTAAAGTCATTGAATGCATTGATAAGTGTTTTACCGAAATTCAAGCATTTCTTGAGATTCATTGAAATAAATTATTGACTCAATTGGACAGACATTAAAACAAACCCTTAATTCAG
The DNA here is from genome assembly GCA_034693445.1 of Edwardzetes edwardsi. Taxonomy (NCBI): domain Eukaryota; kingdom Metazoa; phylum Arthropoda; class Arachnida; order Sarcoptiformes; family Ceratozetidae; genus Edwardzetes; species Edwardzetes edwardsi. The sequence goes on along the minus strand of JAQFXL010000284.1, from coordinate 8,306 downwards.
GCAATTATTGCATAGATTTTCAATAGAAAACTGTTTTATTGCTATCATTGAGGAAAATGTTTCAATAAAAGCCTTAATCAAATAATATACGGCAATACACTTGTATTGGATTTGCTCCGATTGCTTGGAGATGCCTTCGGATCAGAGGCTGTACTTTTAATTTGGATGCCTTCCTCTTCATCTGAAAACTCAACGGTGACTTTCGGGTGCCTTGTTCTGTGCAGAAAAGGCTCTGAAAGATGAGCAAAAGAGGAATGCATGGAATGGATGACATCGCTGTGTTCTACTTTCTTATAACCCCTTCCGATGAAATTTAATGTCATCGATAAGTAGGACAGACCAAAAATGATCCAGAGAACAACCAGCAACTTATAGATGACAACCCAAGACTGGCCGTCATAATTGCCTGCAATCATAGAATAATTGGTCAATAAAAATGACATTAACTCAGGAGTTGATTACCCGCCACATAATCGCCAAAACCAATAGTCGTTAGTGTAATAAACGAGTAATAGAAGCTCTCGAGGAAAGACCAGCGCTCTATTGCCACGAATATTAAGGAAGGGATTATCATAAATACGATAAACCAGGGAATGAAGAATAGAAACGCTGTTTCCATATATCTGAAGACAATCTTTGCATTCACGGCGTTATGATATTTGCGTTTAATTTGTTTGATTCGTATCATAAAACAGCCGCTGAATAAGGTCCCGATGGCACCCAACAGAATACCGGTCATTGGTATACCGAACAGAGCGTAGAACAGTGTGAATATCTTGCCCTCTGATGTGGACGGCAGGAAATGGCCGTAACCTATGGTTGTGATTACTGTCGTTGAAAAGAAGAAAGAGTTATGAAAATTCCAGTTCTGATTGGTTAAGACTCCAAACTGGTCAATCAGATTCATATCCCGGGCCACCAAATACTTGTTAATCATTTCCTTGAACTCTTTCACTGTTGTGTTTATGTTTGAATCCAAAATTCTTCCTATAATTGAATCAATTGTTTAGTCATTATTGAAAAAAAATCAAAAACAAATTTGTCAAAAATTCTTGTTTTTGATGACAGACTCTATTTAAGAGCCAATTCCAATGATTATAATCGTGGAAATTTCCACTTATAACTGACTATTCTTTATCGAAATTCTTGTATTTTCATCACATTTAACAGAAAGGTCACAATAAATCTCAAGTTTAGAGCCAAAGAATAATTCTAATTGTTTTCCCCATCTAATCGTTCGATTAAATGAGTGTTTATTTCTCCTTACTCAATTAATTCAATTGCATTTTGTTCTCTATTTTTGGCTAAAAGTAAAAACCTTAACGACTGGTCGAGAAAGTCGACCAAATTCTCTAAATTACTTCAAAGAGAAGACATAAATAATTTTAATCGCATTTTGAATGTAATTTCCTTAAAATCCTTCTGCAATACAACAGAAAATCAAACAAATTTTGAGTGAATTTTAATTGTTTTAAACAATATAACCATTAATTAAGAATTTTTTCAAATGACCTTGTTTCTTTTTGTTTAACAGACAATATACGAAATGGAGTGAAATAACGAAAATATTCAAAAACTCTCATTAATTGCAATTTTGTGATTAAATTACAAAAAAGTTCAAACAGAAGCTATGACAAGAATATTAACCAGCAATTTGAGAAAATTTTTGAATCAGAAACACTTCAATTGTTAAGTCATTTTCAGATTTGAGAAAAATGTAATTTTGATTATTAGAACTCAATTTAAGGTCAATATTTGAGAGCATTTTTTCATTGAATTGGGTTTACTATAAATCAAGATATGAACAGAATATTAGAAATTTTGCTCACATTTCAAATGGTTTAACATTGAGAAGGATTTATGTTTTTTAGATATGAATCGATTCAATCAGAGGCGGTCAGAGGGAGGTCTGCACTGATTTTATTGGATTATTAACTAAGAAATTCGACTGAATATGTTTTCTAGATGAGATTTCTCAAATTCAATTATTGATGCCTCCTGTATAAGGACTTCCTTTTTGTTTTTCTCTCTGCATATCAGTGTTTGAAAGGATGTTTCGTCTGAACCGAGTAATTGAATATCAAAAGCGGAAGGCTTTTCAATGCAACAAAAAATTTATTATCGAATAAAATTGTTTTCTAAAAAACCAAATGACTTCTTGAAGACAACCAAATGACAAGATTGTGTCAAATCATTGATAATTCATTATTAATGACTCAGAAGATGTCTAATAATTTCACTCAAGGATTGCAAAATATAATACATTTAATTATTCTGACGTTTATTTTCTACTGAATTTCTTCATCAAAATTATTGATTAATTCATTATTTATTTATTTTGATTACTTTGTAATACATTTTCATTACTCTGTAAAATATTTTTATTGATTTCTGAATGAAGAGAACAACCAGGTTGTCATGAATTTTAACCTACCATAATGATACATACCATCGAACTCCTCAATAAGTTCCGACAATTCCTGTCTAATCTTGGCCTCAAAGGGTGCCTCAAAGTACTGGAATACATATGCGCCCAAAACCAGGTATAAAATATATGCGACTAAAAGCAGGAATATTTTTCGACAATCTTTTATTTGAATCTATTTGTGAAATAAAATAAAAATAATTTCAATTCAATTCACTTCGAAGTTAAAGCAATTTATCGCTCAAAACATGATTTTATGTGAAATGAATTTAAATTTTTGAACTCAATTTTCGTGAAAATCCAGATCTTTTAAATCAAATAATTAAAAAAATTAGAAAAAAGGAAAACTTGGAAATGAGTTCAATTTTCATGATTCATCAATAAATAGCCTCGATCATTTTGATTGTGATTTTATTCAGACAATTTTGCTCTAGGTTATATCTACGACAAAAACCAGACTTACAGATAGACAAAGCCCAGGGTGGTGTGTTAAAAACATCCCTGACAATTCCAATTACATCTGATAATCGAATTGATTAATAAAAATCGAGCACTTCTTAGATCACTGGTGGCGTAAAACCCCAAAACTGTTTTAAGTATAACCAAAATTGTTTAATGACTTACGTTCCACATGAAAGTCGTCGGCATTTCCACTGATTTTGTAGCACTTCTTCACTTAATCTTAGTCTTAAAACTCGTTTTTCAAAACCAGAGCTCAAAACGGAAAGTAAAAAACTCTTTCTTCGACTTAAAATCTGAGTTATTTTTGAGACCAGATTTTTAACGGCTCTGAAACCGACGAATAAATTATGTAAATATTTCTATAAATAAGAGTCGAGTCTCTAATCAGAAGTAAAATCATTGATAAATATCTAAACGTTTAACAATTTTATAGGGAATCGAAGCAAAAGAATATTTGAATTCATTTCTCTCCCAAAGAGCGCAAAGATAAGGATCTAATAAAATGAATAAATTAAATAATAGTAATAAACTCAAGACTTTTGTGTCGAGGCAGTGATCACTAAAAACAGAAGTCATGATTTGCGAAAAGCATAGGCTTTCCTAAACCAGAATATTCTATAACTTATAGATGAGGACATTTAAAAAGTATAGTCAATGAGTAAAATGCTAACTCATTTCACAAAAGCTTTGTTTCAATATTTGATTTTATGTTTTCTTTTTTTCTTGAATTGAATCTCACTTTAAGTGTAAATTAAAAAACAAATTCATTAATAAAAACCTATAATTAAAAACGAAATTATAGGAAAACTAATGATTTATATTATGCGTAAAACCATATATTGATTGGAAAAATGAGAACACATTAACGAAACGCTAAAACTATTAATACAAATATGAGTTCAACTTATTTTCAAATTAAAATCAACTAATTTTTGCAGAAAAACTACTTCACAGACAAAGTCAATGTCAGAGCAAACGATCGAAACTAATAGTCTGAAGGAAAGCATTTGAAAAACAATCAATATTTTAATGGTTGACAACCTGACAGATAAATGACTTTCGAGTGAAAGCACTTTAAACTAATTCGTTTAAAAACGCAATCATTTCTATAATTCAATAATTTTTGAATAATAACCAAAAAATAAATGTCTTTTAATGAAAGCATTTAAGGAATAATCAGAAATTAGCGAAAATTTCAAAACAAATTAATTAATACTAAATTCAAGTGTTTTATCGAAATATTCTTTATTTGGATTTGATTTTCATTTATTATAAAAGCGTTGAAAAGTTTCTGACAATAATTTATTCTAATTATTGACAAAAAAGGTTTTGAAATCTAATCAATTGATTTGATTTTCAAAAGAATGTCAAACGAATCGAAACGAATCGTCGCTTAGTTTTGGGGAACAGATATTATGAGCGAAGAAAAAGCAATTTTCAGACAAATTGGAGACTAAATTATAGCGAAAATTAATGAATTGTTTAATATATTTATATATATATATATTTAAAACCAAATCAGCTCTTATTTTAAAGGTTGAACTCAAGCTCCACATTGAAAAAGTGTTTTTTTAATTATTATTATTATTAAAAGTAAGCCATTGATAGCTGTCTTAAGTTTCGTTCGCTTTTTTCTTCAGTGCTTTGACCTGATTTCAAATTAATGGGAAATATATTTTAGAAAATTCATTATTAATCTAATCATTAATTCAAAGACTAAATCGAAAACAAAATGAGTTTAAATAAAATTAAGGAATAAATAGAAAACATGAGACGAACCCAGGGCTGCGAATCAACGCTTTTGTTGATTGGAATATGTTTGAAAGCACATCGCTCTCCCTTATGACAGCCGGTGGACAGACGCCAGTTAAAACATTCGCCGCTCTTCTCCACTATTCTTCGGGCCTTTTCCATGGATGGCATGTCTCCATTCTTTGTCTGTTCCATACTTGGAGTATATCTAAGCTTCAAAAGAGTGTTTTCATCGAAACAGATGTCTTTCCTATAAATGCCAAAGAGCTCTGCGATGGCTTCAGTAGGGGACTGACTGTTGTCGTAGTGAACAAAAACAATATTGGATCCATTGGTAGCTTTTCTTTCAAATGTTTGAATTCCAGTAAAATTCCCATATTTTCGAAAAACATTTTTTAGAGTTATATAAGAAGTGTTCGGAGAGATATTGCAGACCCAAAGACCTTTATATCCCATCAAATTTGTTGGTCGCATCGGCTCTGAAGACAAGACAATTGAACCAATTTTTTCAATTTTATCCAAATCGATGAAATTCCCGCCGAAAGACTCCAAAGACGACAACTTATTGCTAGTATCTAAAACTTTTGGTGGCTTTAAATCGATTTTTTGTTGAATACTTTTAACAGTAATCGACGTCTTCATGGGTTGAACCGGTTTTCTAGTGTTTGCCGAAGCGATGTCAGCAAACGTCTTACGCGGCGGTTCGCCACCAGTGCTGGTGTTAGTGCTGTGACCACTACTAGCTTTGGGTACTATATTGGACCCCAAAGACTCCTTATTGAGATCAATGCAAAAATTTGAAAATATATTCGCTTTTTGTTGTGAAACGGCTTTTAATTGAAGATCAGAAGAGATCCCGAAAACGTTTTGCGACGGCATTTGTGGCGACAAACTTCTCGTCAAAAGACTATTATCTCCAATACTATCACAGAAATTATTATTAGTATAAGAGTTGGTATTATTGTTTGAAAAATTCATTGAATTCGTGGCATTAATATTATTATCGGTTTTTTCATCAAAAAATTTGGGCTTTTCTTCATCCGAATCGAGAATACTTCCCAAACAGTTGTCGATATCACTAATAAGTTTTAGACCCAACGACTCAGAAGTGTCCTGTCCTTCGGGGGCTCTCTTTGAAATCGGAGTGAATATATTATTAAGATTTTTGTTCCCAGAATTGCCAGACATTGAAGAAAATCGCGAATCAATCGCTGGGTTTGAAAAATTATTGTCATTATTAGTATTCGTCAGACTTCGGGTATAAGACGCTCTCAGAGTTGACAACTGGTCAGATGTCAGACTTGTACTTAAAATGTGGTCAATCGCCTCATTAACTGATCTACTTTTGGGAGCAAACTTGTTGGCGGTCTCCTCATCAAAACCGGCCTCTTTTAGAGCCTCGAAACGCATTTTTACCAACTCTTCCGACGCTTCCGTAAACTTATTTTTTAATTCTAACGCCATTTTAAACGCTTTTTCGGCGCTTTCTCTCTGCTTAAGACCTAATAACGCCCGACCTATTGGACAGACATTGCGTTAGTTTTAAACATTGAATATATTAGAAACGGTTTGATAGCAATACTCGAAAATAAATGCAAAAATCAATTACCAAAAACTATGTGAAAATCTCAAAATAATCTTAAATGAGACCAAAAATTAATACAAAATAAGAGTAAAAAAGTCCAGTCTTTGCAATAAATTTGGATTAAAAGCAATAAAATCAGAGAATTTGATCGGATTTAAGACAGTCTTTAAAGTGGAGTCTAATGTGAAAAGTGCTCAAAAACTCAATAAATGTGTTAATATTTAGAGCATAAGTTCGGAGTCATAAACAAAATGTTAAACAAATAAACAAAAATATTCTTAAATATAATGCTTTTCACCGAAAATCACATTTTATAATAAGAAACCAAACTATAAATCAAAAGATATTTTTAATTCAAATAACTTTTCAGTCAATTGACTCAAATGTGTGTCTCTTTTGTGGATCAACTGATGGCAAAGAGAATGAAAATCAATAAATGGTAACCTTTGAGATAAAAACAGTTGGAATTATTGGCGTCATATTTAATGCCAAGAAGAGAGTCGTCAAACGCCAACTGATGAAAACCCAGCTTCAGATAAGACTGGGCTCTAATCGCATACAATTTGGACAACTCTTTAGCACTAGTTTTCATCTGATCCTTGCTTTTGCTGTTGTTTTGGTTAATATTGAAACTATTATTAATATTATTATTATTATTATTATTGGTTTCATATAAAAACAGTTTGGATTCAATAGTATTTGTCAATTGTGTGATCACTTGAACCACATCTCCATTACATAACTCTTCATTGGCTAAAGATATTAAATCATTTGTTTCATTAGATCCCAAACCAATCGATGGCGACGACGAAGAAGACGATGAAGACGTTAAGCTTAGAGACGATTCCATCACTCAATTCAATCAATACTTTATATTATAAACAAAAACTAATTTTAATTCAAATAAATACTAATTTAAACCAATTCTCAAATCGTTGAATAATTTTGTTGTCTTTTTGTTGTTATTATTTCGCAAAAAGTGTTTTTAGTTAGCATTCAATTAACACTAAAATCATTATCTCTTCCCAAATATATCAAAATTGGTATATGTATTGTGCTATATATGAGACACACATATATATGACTCACATATATATACATGCATTTTATTCACAGTTTATCAATAATGGAAAATATGGCACAACTCGTCTCTAACGGCATCTGTTGACTCACTAACTGTCAGTATTTTTTGCGCCAATTTTAAACTCACGTCAATTGACTGACAATTACTGTTAATTAGGTTTAGTTTTGACCCAAAGTTCACTCAATTAACTGATTAAACATTCCTTTAATTCTCTCTAATCTTTAATCAATGATTTTAATTCAAATCGCGATAATTGAATGAAATGTAATAACATTAATGATATTCAACGTAATCTAATATTCAACTAAAATCTATAACAACTAGTGTTTGCATTTGAAGTTTATCAGTTGAGTCAAGGTTATTTTAAATTTAATTTAAATAAATATTTTCACATAACTCATTAAAACTATATATAATAAGTAAAATCGAGTTGTTTACCTTGATGTGTTGCTCGAATTCTCGCAATTTTTCACTATTTAAGTTTAAAATTTCAATAAAATCTCAATTATTGCTAGATTCTATCAGAAATTCTCATTCAGAATATTACTTGATATTCAAAATAAGTCAAAAACAGTTTTCGACATATTTATGAAATGATTCATTCATTTAATGGCAAAAATTTAATTTATTACTTCGTTTTCTTTAGTTTAATATTTATAATGTTCGGCAAATCGATCGCAAGAATTGCATTGAAATATAAATCAATAGTAAGTATATATTTGTTGACAGAATATTCTAGAATATAATGAATAGCAGAGAATTTAGTTAAAAAATATATCGATTGACACAATCAGAGAAGTGTTTGAATATTTCAGAAAAATAATTTCAACTAATTTTTATGCAACTCTTCAATCAATAAACAAATATTTAATAAATGTTTTCATTATTCAAATCAATATTTATTAATAAAACTGGATTTATAACTCAAGTACATCGAAACTTGAGAATCAAGGTGAATTTTCAAAAAGAAATAATAAATGGGGTTTGCTTAATTCGCA
>JAQFXL010000283.1:0-24712 GCA_034693445.1 Edwardzetes edwardsi | reverse complement strand
AGTCAGTCTTTAGTCAGTCTTTTTATTGAAGTAGTTTTCGAGGTCGCAGTCGATTCCAATGTTTCTGCATTTTTACCTTTGACTGCAGCAGTTCTGGTGAGACATTGTTTGCCTGTTTGTATGCTGTGCCCTGTGCTCAACAAGACTAATGTTGTAACTCAAAGAATTGGTATTAAACTCAGTGTTTTGTGCCCATCCCTTACCGTCAAACTCACACCAGTTATTGAGGAATCCCTTTTGAAGAAAAGAAGCAAAAAAGAAGATTCTTTGGACTATTGGTAGTGTTGGCAGAGCTACTCAAGCATTTTGTTGGTTTGCTTTTGCTACCACTGCCACACACACCATACCATAGAATGCATATAAAGGCATATCTCATAGCACTCACACCACTTCTTTCGATTTTTCTCTGTTCTGTCGAGTTATGCCCCCATTTGTGTCCCCATTCGGTACCTCTTCAATCTTGTGTGTGTGTCCCAACCGGTCTGACTGTTTTCACGCCGTTCTAACTCCCGGACACATTGTTGGAGGTGAAGCTAAGGAGTCGCCTCTCAACTCCTCAATGCCTCCTCCTCTTCATGACTCTCAATGAACAGGACTGTTAGCAGAGACCTGTGCCACGCGATCAGCCAAACAGAGAATTTCATTTTTCTATTCATATGATGTTATCGACAAATTCTGTGCAAACTATTTTGCATTCATTCTGTGCCATCAATTTGTTAAAAAGTAATGACTCTTTCATTTGTCGATATCTCAGACATTGAATTAGTGTTCACTCGAAAACTCTTTCAATAATTTAAATTTTCAAAACTTTTATGATTTTTGTAGGCATTTGACGCCAACTCAGACTTCTATTAGTCATTGAGTTTATGTTTGACTCACTCTTTGCTTTGCTTTGTTTCATATCTATCTTTATGTCGGGGACGGCATCTGCTCTCTCGTTCTCAAACCGAGTCGCGTGAATCCCAACTCATGTACAATATACACAATTTTGCCAGTTATGCCTGTGCTGAACATCCCCTGCAACATGTGAACCCCGAAAATGATTTGAATCACACGACTATCTTTTGTCCTCAAATATATATTTTTGGTAGTACTCTGCTCTCCGTCCTCTCTATGCTGTTTATGTTCTGAATGCTGTTCTCTCATCCATTATGTGATGGGAGACTCTCATGACTGTGAGCCCCAAACCCATGCAATACTCGTCAGCGAATGCAATGCATATAATAGTGTTGAACACATAACAAGTCGGCACCAGTTCTGCAACACTTTGCATGTGACTGAACCTCAACATCATTGGGACACAAAACTCATTTCATTATCTTTATTATTGTGTCTAAGTTGAGCACATAGTCAGCACAACTGCATACTAACTATAGCTCATATCTATGCCTCAGACTTATTAATGCCACTCATAGTGGACCCCCGTTTCCACGAGTATTGCAGTATTGCTTTCCTCTGCATTATTTTCCAGAATTGAGGATTAACTTTACCCGACATCACTCCTAACAGTAGACAGTATATGACATTCAATGTGCGACACAACCAATGATTTGATTCCCAAAATTTTCCGACTGATCCCAAACCTAATAAACTAAATAATTATTAAATGAGTATATTTTCAAATCAGACAATCTTTTAGTGTTATCTCACTTTCATTGCAAACAAGGCTTTTGTGGAAAAAGTATTTTTGACAACAACTTGATTTCAATTTGAATCACTTAACGAGAAATTTATTTTCTTGCATAGAGTTGGGGTTCAGATGGAGTTTATTGCAATCATTGAAATCAAGTTAAAAATAAGAACAAAACGCACACAAAAATAAAAGCAATATTTTTCGTCACAACTTTTTAGAGTTGTGTTTGATTTTTATTTTTACTCTTAAGAAATGTTACATCGATTGGAGTTATTGAACTAATACTGGTTTATTAACTTTAAGCCGCACTCAAGCAGACAAACATCTATTTTTATGAAAGATGAAACTTTATTTGCAGCCAACTATTGGAACCATCTCTTTGTCCCACACATGCCTTTCATGGCTGTGACACTTGTCTGACTCAATCGCTCACATATTTTGTTTAATACCAATCGATTGCTGTTCGCTATAATTGCCATTTAATCGCATTTTTGTTAAAACAATTATACAAATGCTTCCAATATTTGAGGAGTTATTGAATCACCAAAATATGATAATAATTAAATGAGCAAGGTCAGTAGCTCTCAATCAAATAATCCCGGCAACCACTAACACAATCTTTTAGGCAACTAAGTATTGGTGTCAACATCTTGAAGTTGTTTAATTTATCTCAATTGATACTGCTCATTTGATTATTCAAAAGATAATTTTCTTTGCATTTTCTCTCAAATATTGCACAATAATCAACAAATCAGTCATATTTTTAAGCCGTGACTATCAAGTGATCAATAAATCATATAATTTGTAACGATATATTTGGATAGTGAGCGAGTGATCAAGGACAAATCATATTTTAGTCTTCATTCAATTAACTGTTTTATGTGAAAGCATTTAGTTTTGCATTGAGTTCATAAAAATTAGTCCAAAATCGGCGTTATTTAGTTTATTCAGACATTCAATCATTTTATGTTTTGTATTAATGAATAATTAGCAAAACAATTGTGCTTACTCATTATTTTTATTCCAATTTTAATTATTTATTAAAAGTAAATATTTTTCCTTTGAATTCTAACAAAAATAGTTTCAACAAGCAACTGTCTAAAGTATTTTTTGAAACCACTGCATTTCACATAATGATCTTGCTTAAGATTTTAGGTTTTGTAACATTTAAAATAGATTTATTCGCTCATGGAAATTAATAACCTGTTCAAATTCGTTTTCAAATTATTACAATTTTGTGTTCCTTTTTATTAAATTTATTTATGATTTTCATTTGAATATCGAATGAATTTTATATTCTAGAAATGCCAATTTGTTCTAGACACAATTTACAGATACAATTATTATTATGAGAGTCATGAGTAATGCACTAAAGTTAGGGATTGAAGAGAGGTTTGCCTCACTTGATGTGAGATCTTTCAAATCTTTCGTTACATTTATTCAATGTTTTTATTGCAAATCGATATTTATTCACATTATGTTCGATATTATGATTATATAAATATTGAAACAGTTTTTTATGTTCTCAAAGTTTTTGCTCGGATTTCATTCAACAGTTTAGTTCTCAACAATTCAATGATATAAACAAATCATCGAAAATGAAAATATTTTTCATCAAATCAAATGAAATAGAAATTAAAATTCATGGTTATTGTAATCAACGATTGCATATACTGTGCAACAAATATGTAAATAATTAACTCCTATATAGAAAGGCAATTGATTTCATTTTATTTATTGCCTAATATATCCTTCAATTGCTTTATGCAATTTTTGTGTAAATGTTTTTCTCCTTTCGGTTGACTTTGGTTTTGTTTATACACTTTTTAATTAAGTAAAAGAAAGGAAAATTTCCTAATTATTTCAAAATTCTTAAACAGTTATTAAATAGTTTATTCTCAAAAACTTTTCCTGATATTTGACCGGAAACTTGATTTTTTTTATTCGAATACTTATCACATAATTTAATTACATTATAAGATAGTTGAGTTTAATTCTATGGCAAACATAAGTTATAACCCAATTTAATTTGGATCAGAAACAAAATTTTAAAAAATAAAAGAAGGAATTAATACAAGAAATCATAAACTGATTATTATTTTGAGAAAAACGTAGTCAACAATTGATTTTTGTCGTGCATTTCAAATGCAATTCAAATGTGAGGCAAAAAAGCAAAACAAATCTATTCCTCCACTAATTTTTTGTGAGACAATAAATGTGTAATTTTCTGGGACTTGAATTTCAAAACATTACACATTTAAAAATACAATTATGCCTTTCGATTGAAATGGTTTTTCTAGTTTTAAAAATTCATTTTCACACAAAAATCCTGTGCTTTGGTTTCACTGTTCAGATGCACACATTTGTTAGCATACTTTCGATAATATTTAACCTTTCGTGCGTACTGTGGAAGAAAAATCGGCCAAAAGCACTTTGAACCTCAATTAAAAGATTACTGTAGAAGTTACGCTAAAAATATTCTAGTAATGCTTGAAGTATGACTTTGGAAACAAATAAAACCGAGAATAATTGAGATAAGATAACTAATTATAATTAAAACAATGATTTGCCAATTATTTTCCACAATTCACACAAGCTTTTCAGTGCTTTTCAAAATAACGTCTGCTTAACAGCAATGCTTGAAGCCTTTGTACATTAAATATTTAGAACGCCTGCGCACACGTTAATTGCATTGCATATAGCATTAGAGAGTGTTTTGAAACCTTTCCTGCAGTGCTGGTCTATTGATCTCCACAATACACAAAGCGTGAGTTTTTCACTGTACACGCCAATGGTTAATGGTTTTTATCGAATATTATATTTCCTTGCTTTATATTGAACTATATTTTACATAATTATCAAATTCATTCGAAATACATTTTTCAAGAATTTCATCCAAAAATTGTTGAAACATTTATCTAAAGATCTCCACAAAGGCTTCCGCAGATGAATATCTATCATTAATAGGGATGGATGAGTACCAAAACTTGCACCGTATTACCCCGAAAATAGCGGCATGCCGGTAAAAATGAATAGTACCATTTTTCAAGAAGTGCATGCATGGTCTCCACCGGCATGCCAGTATGAAATGATGAAAAAGAAACTCACATTTTTAAATTAATTAAACATGCTTACACTAATCAAAATCATTAATAAAACTTTAATTTGGATCATTTTTAGATATTTCTGAAAGTAAAGCTTCAATTTCGAACTTTTTCATAGAAAGGAGAAAGGTCTTGTGCTTGAAATTGATAAGAATAAGAATTATATCCGTCCGTTTCTTATTCAATTAAACAGACATGCCGCTATTTTTGGGGTAATACGATACTTGACTATAAACTTGTATTATATAACGTTATATAACGTGTATATTACTTTAATTTACAAAATTCCGAACAATAAACATGAAATATACAAAACCAAAATTTTAAAAATCGTATTTTCACCATCCCTAATAACTACACAAATACTAATGAGAAAATCGCATTAATTTTCCATAATAAGTCTCTCTCTCTCTCTCTCTCTCTCTCTCTCTCTCTCTCTCTCTCTCTCTCTCTCAAAATTAGTAAAAACGCGACGAAAACGAGTTCGGTATTTAAGCGCCTGATATCTGACATTAAAACAATCCTTTTTTCCTCAATTATTGCTTTGACTCGACTTTAGTAAGATTTGAAAATTAACACTATTTTTAATGTTTTGTTTGCATTTATTTCAGTTCCGTTTCATTTCATTTAAGGCAAAAAAGGGGAATATTTTTGATAAAACATTTTTTTGTTACCATTGAAACAAATCAAGAAATATGATTATCAGTGAATTAAATTTTTTATATGAATTGCAATTATAGGGATTGACTTCAGCTCTCATTTGGGAGAAGAGTCACAAAACCGATCGATTTGTGTATTAACTGAGAAATTATAGCAGAGAATATCGGATCGATTGTTGGCCTTTCGAAGTGACTTCAGAGTCATATAATTACGTGAAATAAGTCTAACTCCAGTCGTACACAACATTATTATCAGTATATCTTCGTTGAGCTTATTGTCGGTTTCATTGTCGTGTTTGCATACATACAGAGCACAGGCAGCGCAGCCATAGTAACACTACACCACTTCGACTAATATTAGTAAAAGAGTTCTGGATAAGGGATTACCAAGGGGGGTTTTCACACTAACATCATATTTAGAACTGTCATTCCATATAATGACATCGATGTGAACGAAAAAGATATCGAATTTTCGTCGTATTTACCTAAATGTAAGCATTTCGAAAGATCTGTAACTAATGAGAACTAGGCAAAGTAGGCAAAGTTTACATCTAGTAATAATCTTTAATAATTCTTCAGAACTGCTAGGAACAATTTTGACTCTTTTTATATAGCAATCAATATCAGAACTAAGAATTGAAAAACTATCCCAGACCTGGTAGTGATGGTATTGAAGCTTGGTAATGGTTGATTCTGAATAGTTTTGTTCTTTTAAAGGACCGCAACTCTATTTCAATTGTTTGAGTCGAGTATTGCATTATTATAAAATTGTCGATCAGTTGGCGCTTAAGTTTGAATATGTTTTGTGTGGTCTTAAAGTTGTTTCAGTCTTTAAATTTGTTAAAAGTGTTTATTTCAGTGATTGATTGAATTGATTGTTAACTAGCAGGCGATATGTGCCACTCCTGAGCGAGTCCTCACTTTCACTATCTGTTCGACTGTCATATAATTTGTTAACAAGAGTTGTGATAATAATATGTAAATGTGATTATTGTGGCGTCGATTGCGCACAACTAGCGCTGAATTAACCCTCAAAGTTAACAAAATAAAGTCAAGCAATGATTTACTACTTCTATATGTATTCAAAGTTTTCCATATGAATAAAATTGTTATCAATTGCAGAGAAAATGTCAAACAGACTCAAAACAGATACCATTATGTGTTTATATGTAAGTGAATGTACGAATGTCTCAACAGACCTACCACTCCATTCCGCAATCGCAGAACTGCCACAAAAAATATCTAATATTATTCCAGTTTATATACATTTATATATATCTATGAAGCATACAGTTTGTAGTATATGGTTGTGCTGAAAGTCTGGTATGTGAGAGCACTAGTGGTGTGCGAGTTAGGTAACAATAAGCAACTCAAAATATCCTAATGGAAAGAGCATCCACGACCGCGCCTCTCTCTCTCTCTCTCCCCTGTTTTATTCTGTGCTATATGTATGTTTAGTGGCTGTATGTTCAATGTGAACCAAGTTTGCAAGCTATGTTATTGATCTTTTTTAGCTTTTCCGCATTGCATGCAATCCAAGTGCTCACAAAGTCTATCCAAAACTCTTCTTTTTTGTCTTGTCTTTCACTGCGATCGTTGTATTACTGCCTGAAAGCAATGAGAAAAACTATTTTCGACATTAGATTGTAAGTGACTTTAGTCTGTTGTCGAGTGCAGTGCAGTGCAGGCGCACACAACAAATGCATGCAACCCATATCAATCCTGTGCCAGTGATGGCCAACAAATTAATTTCTTTTGCTTTTATGTACAAATTAAAAACAGTACAGTCAGTGCAATGCAGTCAACACTTGAGTGCATATTAAAGAGGTTCTACTGTATTGCTTGTGAGCTAACATTACTCTAATAAGTTGTCATTTGTTTCAGAGGCCATTCGCAGACTAAATGCAATAGAGTTAAACTCACCATAGCTTAATACTTGCCAAACAGTTAAAACAGGCATTTGATTGCTAACAAATAAAACAATTGAATCACATTTGAGTCTATTTTGCACAAACTGGTCAACAAACACACAACTGGAAACCCCCCACTTCTCTTACTATTCTAAGGGTTGCACTTCCTCTCCAATTGGATTTCTGTGTACATAACACCAGTTTTCAAATGTAGACAATTTACGTAATAATCGGACTGTTTTTAAATAAGAGATCAATTTTGAATTGATTTGTTTAATCAAATATTGCATAGTCAGCATTTAAATAGTTAAGCATGTTCATTTGAGCATGATCAGTATCTTTATGGTCATAGTTCGCAATAATGAGCATCGATTGTATCCACAAATCGTATGCATTACTGCTAACTGTATTACAGTTGGAAACTGTATTCATTGCTCAAACTGTACGCCACTGTGTTTCATGAGAGCATCCATACAATGCATTGTCAATAGATGTGTTTCACTGCATCCTAGACTTAATGGCAATCAGGCACTGCCAGAGCACTATACGTATTGAAAACATTTTTATTCAACCAAATATCGACCGTACTCAGGGAGGGGAGGGGGCATCACATCAATTGAGTATATTAACAGTTATAAAGCGCTGTAAAGACTGTAATATTTGAACGCTTGTTTGACGCTTCATATGTTTAGTGTCCAAATGGTTGTGCTCTTCCTTTCTTTCAACTGTTAAGCAAACATTTTGGAATGTTTGAAAAGCGTTCAGATATTTTATATCGATTAATTAAATTAATTGTAATAGATACTATTGTCAAAATTGATTCGCTCATCTTTTCATAGATGAATTGATAATAATGGGAACAACCGTTGTCGACCCTCTATTATATTTGGTCCCTATTATTGCTTATTATTTATTTATTGCTATTCTTATAATATTTACATAACAAATGTATTGATGTATTGAGTGATGTCTGGCATTGAAGACAACAATTAATTGTAGGAATTATTAAAATCTTGATTTATATTTGAAAGAAAGTCTAATCTCATTGAAGATATAATTAATGTTTTATTGAACCAAAAAATATTTCAATAGCATATCAACTGGTTGTGCGGTTTATTAGTCGCTGAGAACCAGTCCTTAAGTGAAATTACTGTTGGATTCGGTGAGAGTGTAATGTAATAGCAATCATTGCTAAGGCATCCGGAGTTCACTTCGAGTTTGACTTCCACTCTAAGAGGGGTAGAGATCAGAGACACTGCAGAGGATATTTTTGCAGAGAGAGAGAGAGAGAGAGAGAGAGAGAGAGAGAGAGAGAGAGAGAGAGAGAGAGAGAGAGAGTGGCAAAGGTGAACGTGAATGAGTGGATGGTTCCCACCTTCACGGCTGTCGACCGTTGCCATACTCGGCATCCAGAGTGCAAACGTTGCACCGATCTTACCATCCCTTACGTACTCATACCTGTTAAATAAGAGAATATGAGCTGATTTTAGCTCCTAATAGAGTAAAAGAGCCAACAGTTCATTGACGCACAAATCCGGTTTCGATGCCATTCCATCGACATCTTTGCACAAAAAGATATTAAACACAAACTCTTCAAATTTGTTCGCTTAAACCAAAACCATTGTATTTAAACCAATATTCATATGGAAATAGGAAAGGAAACACTTCCGTCGAAATGATAAATTCAGGCCATACTTACACAGTAAAGTTCAGTCGATAAACAAAACAAAATGTATAGTTTTATGCAAGAGTCTATTCTTGTGCTTCAATTTTCACTACATTTATACTGAAAGGGCTCTAATTAAGGAAACCTGGCTTTTGGTTGGCGTTATTTTGGGATTGTTTGAGCTTTTGAACACTTATTCGTATGAATTTGAAACATAAGAATTGAGGACAAAGTGAGCCAACAATTATTGAAAACAAATGATAAGCAATACCTATGGTGTGCTTACAATTAATATCTGTTGAACGACTCAATAGAGAACTAAACAGTTTAATAGTTTTTTAAGCTATTGAGCACTCGGTATACGCTTCAGTGTTTCCCTATTGGGTGACCGAACTTCAAACCACAATATATTTCTTTGCCTTCAAAACTGGATGTACTAAACGCTCAGATCATTAATAGGGTATAACTTTTTGAACGATTTCTAGCAAATTAAGTGCACAGTCGATGGAAATTAGGCTCAATTTTGAATTAAGTAGTGTTTGTTTCGTTCAACAAACTCATGCCATTAGGAAATGTCAATTATTTGTTAACTGACTCTCAACTAACACACAAATCATTTTGTCTGACGTTTTCTCATTTTTCCCAAATTTTATTTCATTCTTCATATCACTGTTTAATTGAATTATTATTTTATTATTATTTTAATTCCAAGTTTATGTAAAAGACTGAACAGATTGATAGTGAATTCAGTGATTGGCTTCTCTTCGTATACTTAAAACTTATTAACTTTTTTGCTTTACTAACAAAATATAAGTTTAACAGATTAGAGCTCAAGTGAGTTGATATCGATTCTGTAGTAAATATTGATTGTGAAAAATACATGCCCTCAGACTAAGTTGAAACTCTTTGTGAAGAGTCAGTCACTGGTTGAGGCGATCATTGAATTTATCTTTTCTACGAAAATAGTTTGTTCTTTACGTAAATGTGGGAAACGAACGATATATTATTGAAAACCAGGAATACAATGATTTTCTGCTAACTTATCATTCGATGCTATTCCCAAAAATGAGAAAACACCTACACATTAGAGACTTCTGGAGCCCAACTCTGTGCCTGAGCCCTACCAGTAGTTCGTTGAACGTCGACAGCGTTAAGACGTTGTAATGAAAAATAATATAAAACAAAAAAAGAAAAATCTCATCGAAAGGAAATGACCGCAAAGTATTGCAGACTTTTCTGCTAAATATTAAAGTAAATGCAAATGTTTTTGCCTTAATTTTGTTTTGCGCTCAAAAACCAAACATGTCTTTCATTCTTATATCTTATCATTTCTTTCTATGTCTTTATTTTTATATATATTTCGAACTCGAATTCAACGCAAACTCACAACAAATCCTCGAAATAATAATTCTTTTTCTTCAGTTTTGAGGTCTACTGCAGAAGAAAATCGAGCCCTCAGTCACTCGACTCAGAAATATCTTAGTTTTGTTGTTCAATGACATGTTTTCGCTTCTTTGATTTAAATAATAATTGCAACGTTCAGACGATCATCTATAACACTTGCACTGCGCTCCTAACCAGTGTATCGCTCTATGACAGTAGCTCTCCCTTTGCTCTCTCTCTCTCTCTCTCTCTCTCTCTCTCTCTCTCTCTCTCTCTCGTTGCTCTATTATGCTTTTATGTCATTAAATTCTTCTTCTTTATGCTCTGACTGTTGGCTCTCACATTAGCTCTCACTGGTTGTATGTCTGGGAGAGAATGTCTCTCTCCTTTGCCATCTCTGGCTCTGCCTCTCTGGCTTTGTCTGTTTTGTGCTCACATTTACTCACTTTAGTGTTTGGTTGTGTGAAAGCAAAGGCAAATGTAAAGGAGTTATGCTTTGGGTTTATTCTCGTGATTACATTTTGCTTCGGAGACTCTGGAAGTCGGTATATATATATATATACATAGTTGTCGTATCGATCTGTTTGGATGCGCACAAGAATTTTGCACTTATTCTGTGCGTTTGATGCCAAAAGTGTAACGTCTCTGTGAGCGTGACCTCAAACCAAACTAATATAAAGCACTTCACTGTTTTGTGCTGTAATTTTTAACCCTTAATATACTTAAATAAAGTTAAACTTCACTAACAATTGGCTTAATTTGGTTCGCAATGAATGCAAGAACAAAACCAGTAAAGAGTGTTTAGAGTCGATAGTTTGTTCAATTTCCTCATCCCTTTTGACCGAAATAATAAATAATTACGTATTACCGCAATAAATGCAATAAATTGATGTCTGGACTCAATAGTAAAACAAGTGTTTAAAACAAACAAAGCTCTCAATTAACTCAAAACACTATCTGTTGTCTCACTCTTCCCGAGCTTTGGTTTGCAATTAATGACAAAATAAAGCGCATAGTCAAAAAAGGAGGGCCACACCATTCTTGTCAATTCTCAGTAAATACAGAAGAATAGAAGTCGAGTGCAGAGAGCGCTCAGTTGTGTACTTATGATATCTGACAAATGTGTTTATAATATAATATTAGGAAAATATAATAAAACTATTATTCAAATAGAAAAGAGAGACATATTTAGTGTATCGTTGGCTGTAATGAATGCATTTTGAATGCTAGTTAAGTACAATAAGCAGAGTGCAGTTGTGCTGTCATAATAGCCATTTCCAGTCGAAGGCATCACTCATTGCCATCTCCTTCCGGTTAAGTTGCGTTTCGCTCAAAAAACAACTCATAGAGAGAATTGAGAGCAAAGAATATATAGAATTATTGGTGTATTGCAATGTGTTAGGCGTACATCTGCTGGCATAGTGTTGGTGCCGACGATGTGCTGCTGCTCAGTGCCCTTAAGTCTCTATGCTTACAGTTCTTGTGCTAACTCTTAGGTAACAGCAATAGCCTTACCATTGATAGCTGTGAACAATCATAAAAAGAATGGCACAAAAAGAGAACCAAAAACACAAGTTATTGCAAACAACTTTTGCCCATTTTTTCCGGGAAAATGTCAGTCAGAATGAGATACGAAATGTGAACAGAAAGCCAGAGATGCAAAGAAAGGGAGAGGCAGTGCGAGGGCAGCAAAAGAGATTGGCTTTGCTTTCCACGGCTGATACTTATATGACCGGATGAATAATTCAATCGACTGTTTGCTCTGTTCGCTCTCACTCTCGCTGTATCTGGTGTTGTGCTGTGCTCTCAGTGCTCTCACTCTCTCTTTCAATGGTTTGCTGCTATTCTATCGATTTGCTGAAGTAATGTTACACTCTTTATGTTAGCGCTCTGTAGTGAAGCAGCGGTTTTAATACACAAATACTGCACTTCTCTAATAGTGCTAAGAATTGATGGCACACACACTCATATACTCGTATAATATATATAACTATATATTATATACAGTATACTAATATGAAGTGGCGTCACCTCAGCCTCTATTATTTGATCAGATGAAAGGGGGACAGAAGGCAATCGTCTGAATTATATGTAAAGACTGAGTGATACTCCGCTAATACTCTAATATTTTTTGTTGAGTAGAATAGTATTTATGGTATTCTGTTATGCATTAAAAGTTACGTTTCAAACGAATATCGGTCCAAATGTTCACTTTTGATGAGCACATCCATAACCAAAACTAGTCATAGTATTGGATGACTGAGCTTTTAGACCATCGACACTGAGTTGTTCCAAACGAATGCATTGCTTTGTTGTCAATGAGCGCACAACATGATAATGGTTCAGCACCAGAACAGCCCTGTGCAGTTCAGGTTCACTCCTTTTCAAAATGATCCGGTCCTGCAAAAGGTTGTGGAGCCTTCAAAATATTCAAAAACTGCTTCACACAAATGAACTCAACTCTCTGTGCGACTCATTCTTATGCTGTGTAATTATTTTAGCGCATACAGGAAGCTGTTGGCTCTACGGCCTGTGCTCTTACCAGTCCTCGTCTTACAGCTCAGTTCCACTCTAAAGAAGCTTCAAATACTTGTTTCTCGTCTTCAACTTAATTTTGATGGCTATTGTGCCAAATGGCTAACTATTGTCACAAATGATACCTTTTTTATTATAAAGTTAAACATGAAACGCACTATTACTGTCGGCCCCTCCATTAAGATCCCCACTACCAGTCAAACACGCTTACAGGTATCAGATCGGATCAGGAGATGATTTTTTTGTTGATAGACTCGTTCTTTTGGATAAGTTTTGGTATCGTTTTCTTCACAGTTAGCAATAAAACCAATATCTCATACATTGCTCTTCAGATTCGCCTCAACTATAAGTAGTATCGAAGGCGGGGTCCATAACCACACATTCGTTGACTCAATGCTCTGTAATCTATGGCTAACATAAAGACAATTTTTTTTCCTCAAAGCTTTTCATATAAATTGAGACAAAAAGTCTCTCAATTTTGCTTTAATCCTGAGATTGAATATAAATTCGTTGAAAAATTCTTTTGTCAATTAATTAGAAGTTATCGTTAAGTGAAATATTTGTCAAATATTGTCTCTCTCTTACACTCAATCAGATAATCTGACAAATTTTCGATTCTTTGTGTTGTGGGTGATGACTATCTTGCTAATTCAATTATTAATAGAAAAATAAGTCTCTTATATAATATATCGTCGTTTCGATCGACATTTGAGGAGTTGATTATTTTATTTTATTTTTTGATTTTGTTGTGAAAAGTTGTTTAAAAAGTTGGTTTACACTAATGTTAAACAATTCACGCAAAAGTATTCACAGCTAAACTGATTTTGTCTACAGAATGCACTCAACTCTGAATGAGTCCTACATTTTTCAGATCAGAAAACTTCAAATAAAGTTTTTATACCTAAATATTGAGTCGAGTTTGCAATCAGGCGAACAGAATATTTCATTTTTATTACCAGTCAATACGTTCCCTCTTTTAAGAGCATATCAGAGACATAAGTGTCAGACTTTTTAACCAAAAGCATACAAAATGATATTCACGACTAAGAGACGGAAATTTTGAAGACCTCCTAAATTTCAAAGCAGTGAATATTTTTCTCTCCAACGCTTCTCTTCCCCACAGAATCGTCACATCTCTGGTCTAAAGTTTGAAATCTCTCTCTCTCTCTCTCTCTCTCTCTCTCTCTCTCTCTCTCTCTCTCTCTCTCTCTCGTCTGTACTCTCACTGTCTGTGGCATAACGTCGGGTGATTCAGAACCAGTGCTGACTGCGCTTCCAATTCTTTGGTTCTTCAGTGTATTTGTGTGTAAATCTCCTCCACTTATTGTCAATACTTCCTCAGCCTCGGGCTCACTGTGTTTTCAAACAGGAGCGGCACAAATATCTTTTACCATTTTCACCCTCACCACCGAAATAACATAAACTGAATGTTTTGAACAACAAAAACACTGAATCTCTGCCGACGACTGTCTGCACAGAAATAACAAAATAGACAAAAAAAAAATGCACAAAAATCTATCCAAACGTTGAAAAATTTTGTTTATAATTTTCGGTTAACAATAAACTTAAACTCAATTTTGACTCTTGTTTTTCCCTTGTTTTCTAGTTTTGTGGAACAGCACAACACTAGGCGTCGAACGGATATATCAGAAGCAGAGCAAACAGAAAAGCCATCGACGACTTCCTTATATCACAAAATAATTAATTATTAAATTGTCGGCCAATGCATCAGACGTTACAGAAAAATATCGGACCACCGGTACCGCAGGGGTATGACTCCTATATGACTTTAACTAAAATCTACTGTATTTTCAATTATGTTAATTACAACGATTATCACATCTTTTGATATATAATTACATATATATATGACAGCAGCGAATATATTACACCATTTTTACCGAAAATGTTGTGAACTTATCATTTCATAGACCACTTAAATAGCAATTTCTGGAATGTTTTCTACAAACATATCATCTTCAGGGAACTGATGACCAGTTTTGGCTCGTTTTTCATTCATAGCTTATCTCACATGAGATCTGCATTATTCTGATAATTAAATCTTTTTGTTATAAGTGGAGTCTATTAGCCATCAATTCTGATACCAATAACAAAACCAGTCCTCAATTTATATCTAATAGTTTTTAATTAATTTTCAATCAAATAATCTCTGAACGCAGAAAAAAGATATCCTTAAAAATTGAAGGAAACACCAATTTTGGTCAAACACTCGGTTGTGTAGATTGAAACATAATTTTATTAGAAATCCGCTCAGTTATAGAATGTAAAGCTTTGTTGAATTGATTGAGATTTGGTTCATATAATGGCTGTCAGTTTCATGAATGGTTGCACCAAAAAAGTGTTAAACAATACGCAAATCAATAGTTATTCAAAACATTTAAATTTGAAATACTAAAGAAGTGATAAGCATATGATGTGTATATTATATGGCGTTTATGTTAAATATTATCCCAAAGCAGTGTTGAGTGCCATAACAGTCCCCCAATTGGTATGCATTCATCTGAAACTGTTTTCAAAAAAGTTCTCTTAATGCAAATTATCGCTGTTTCCGCTTTTTATTGTCGACGCCGAGCATAGAGAGGGTCATCCACATATCCAAGTCTGTTGTGAGCGCCTGAATTTCACGCTATTCTGATGCCCTTGGAATATTCTGTTTGGAATAGACTAAAGCGACAGACCCTATGCCTAAGTGAAACCCAGCTCCCGATCACTACTTTATAATCTAATAAATTGTTTATTACATTATAAAAAGGCTACACTTTCTAGTGGCCAATCACTAGACTCTAAGACAGTCCTGTCTATATTCCTGTCCCTGTCTGTCAGTCCTTATTTGAGCTCATTAGGTGTTGACAATTGTTAATTATGTTTTATTTATTTTTCCAAGAATAATAATCTCGTCAATGATTTTTGTTGTAAAATATGATACAATAGATTGTTAGCCATAACACACATTCAATCATATTTATAGCTATCCGTCGAACAACCAGTTTATGCAAAAGTATTTCCTTTTCGCAAATTTTCCATTTTTTTATGTCCAAAAACAAAAAACATTAGCAATGAGTTTATGCGCCGATAATATAATGTACTTATTAATAATAAACCACTTGTAATGTAATTCTAGAGGAATGGCATTCATGGTGTGCCAAAAGCTATAGTTATCGAAGGTATTGCTTAGCATTTAGACATTTATCATAACTATTAGTGTCCTTCGGTTAGAGTCTGTGAAGAGCACCTGCTTCTAGAATTACAATCGGTAAACAATATCATCATCACCTGTCCTGTAAGCAACTTAGGGTGACTGAGACCTACCAACACTACTGCACGTGGCGTTCGCGCGAATACTCGACTTTAGTCGACTCGATTGCTTTGAAAGACTTGAAATGTTATTGAAGTTTAATATACCAGATGTTAAATGACTCAAATGAGCCATAAATTGATTATAAATACTAAGCTTTCAAAAGAAAATCAGAACAAATTCTTGAGATTTAATACAATAATAATAGCATTCAAATCAAATTTGTTTGCTTTGATTGACATTTCATCTACTTTTTAACACTTCATTACTTATTATAACTGTTTTTGAGTTTATTTGTCGGAGACATTCATTTTTGGCAACCGGTTGTTGCTTTTTCAACACAAATATTTAATTATTTGATCACTTATTTGAGTAAATTACCACAAACTTGAGCCCAACTCTAAGTGCTTTCAAATGACAATGAAATCAGCGAAAGGGAAACTGAAAGACACAAATTGTGATATCCATCAAAAGATCATTGATTGACACACTTCTAGATTAGTTTCAATTCAGATTCCATCAAATTAAGCAAATAATAAACTCATGAATTTGTTGTCATATCTGAATGTCTTAACAATTGGCTCATATTTGTCGACAACAAGTATTTAACTATTGAATGGTCACAAATAGATCTGATTGTGGAGTTGCAGGCATTGTATCTACAAATGTGATGGTTGGCCACATCAATAAACTCAATGGTTTGAATGGTCGGCCACATAGCAAACAGAACTGCAATTGCCTTAAATGCCTGTTCGGGTCATCCAATGTTCACATCTCAAGGTCTTTGACAAAGAGGTTCCCCACGATGTAGAGGTGCTGTAGATGTAGTGCATCAGTAGAGTCGCACAGTTGTGCTGATCATAGAAGTATGTTTGTGATAGTTATGCCACTCGTTGTCCCCCTTCAAAGACTAGACGGGATGGACGGGAGTGCCTCTCACCAATGCCCCACCAATATTTTACGTTTTGGTATTTATAGCCCTCTTTTTCTCATAACTATTGCTTTGAAGGACTCAGAGGTTCACAGAAGAAGAAGAAAAAGAAGAAGAAAGAGAACTATCAGAAGAAGAGTAGAATATTTTATGATTACATTATATGTCACGGCTTTTGGTTTATTATTATTATTGAATATGTTTTTTGTGGAGATTGGCCTACAATTGCCTACAATAACAGCGAACATCAAGTTTTTGTAGAGGATATCCGAGAATTTGCTCTCACAAAGAGAGAGAGAGAGAGAGAGAGAGAGAGAGAGAGAGAGAGAGAGAGAGAGAGAGAGAGAGAGAGAGAGAGAGAGGACCTAGTGCAAATAGTGAATACACATAGAACACCGACAGCACTATTGAGAACTGTTTCTTATCGTCTACTTTCCCTCCTCACCATTTAATAAGAATAAACCAAAAGGGAGCTTAATATCTATTAGGTTATGATTTTGTGGACAGGATGGGCGTCGGCTCATATTTAGTCTGCAGAGCAAAAACCAGATTCCCTCAGAAATAAGTGGTTGAGAATATGGTCTCCAAATATGACATAATGTCTCCGATCTTATGCGCCAATGATTTTCTTCTCTATGTTTGTCTTCATTGCCATTAATGCCATTTAAATCAAAATAATTTCTAAAAAGTCTCTCTCTCTCTCTCTCTCTCTCTCTCTCTCTCTCTCTCTCTCACACACACACACACACACACACACACACACACACACACACACACACATACACACACACACTCACTCACTCTCTTTGTGTAAAATTTATGTCTATATTTGACTCGTCCTTTGAGACGACCTTTCAATCTATATATTATTTATTTGTCTAATTTTCTCATTTACTCCTTCTCTCTGATGTGATTGCAAACAGGTTTGAAAAGAGGGTCATATCTGGCCTTTGAATGAGACAAATGCACATCACTGTCGAACTTCGATAGAGTTGTGCTTTAAGTCTGATTTCTTGTTAATTACATATACATTACTACATAACGAATAGGTAGCGCCAGTCATATCAGTGTATTGTTTCGGTTGTGTGGCACAAACACTCAACACAATCTGACCTGTTTGCTTAAATCTAGTATTTTGTTCGCTAACATAACTATAATGCAGTCATTCAACGTCAGTCCCAATCGGATCCGTTTTGCAACACATCTATTGAACTCTTTTTCTCAATAAAAATGTTTTTGTGGACCAGGAAGTGAAATGCAGCACAGAATAGAAATGCCTTTTGAATTGAAAACAAATGTAGCCCTAATATGAATGGAGAAAAATCATTCAATTAATGTTTGACTTTTGTATTATATGTAAGCGCTTTATATATACCTCAACATAACATTCACTGAATATGCAAATCATTGACACTTAATATTACATATTTTGACAAAAATAAGGCAAAACTATTTGTCATTTTTATCAATGGATAAAAAGGTGTGAACAGTGCAGGTACTCATAGCTCTACCACTGGTTCTGCAATTTAATGAAATTGTCTCAATCTATGATGTAATGCAAATGTAAGTCAGACTAACCATTGATTGTCGACAATAAGCAAATGTTTTATATTTGTCTGATTTGTTGGCATTCATTTCAATTTGTATGCTATCGGAGTGAAAGTGAACGTCAAAAAATCAAAGGTTAAGTCGTGTTAAGTCAACGTCGAGTCGAGCTTTCAGTTTATAACAAGAGTTTATCAAAAACGTAATGTTCGGCAAAAGTGTATTTGATTTCTAAATCCAGTCCATGACGTCAGTCAATGATTGTAAAGCAAACAGAATGTTAGCTAATATTGGACTCGCATTTGATTTTCATATCAATTCTGTTCTGCTCTTGAATTACAATTCTGGTCTCATAACTGTTGGCTCTGAAAACGTTTAACTCTTTTTGATTTGAGTAAAACTTTTGGAAAATTAAAGAAAAAATAATTGTTTTGAATAATAAAATTTCCAAATAAACAGATAAACAAAGTTGTGATTTGAGGTCAATTTAATTGTTGTTTCCATTGAATTCATTTATCTGTTTGAGAGGTTGAGCGCCACATAAGCTGAGCATAACATCTGAGCTAACCTTAAATTCAGTTATCCTTAAATATGTTGCATAATAATTATGGTTGTTTTAATGCATTTGTTTGAGTCCTTCGAGTGAATGAGTTGTTTGGGAATCAGTTTGTTGTATGACATACTGCGGCAAAGTGTGGCACAGCAGTAGCCTATGCTATCTAACAACTCTGGCATACGTATGACTGCTAAGTATTTCGAGGCCAATCAGGCGTGAAAATGGGTCGATTAAAAGGACACGACGAGTCTTATCAATGTTGGCCAAAAAATTAGTGACATTTGCTTTGCATTTAACTAAACAACAATCAGTTCTGTTATTGAATATCAAAGACAAACAAAACATTAGTAGCGCACAGTTAGCACACAGTCAGCACACGAACTATCATTTCGATCCTCAATTGAATAAAACAAATTATTTGCTACTTATAAACAACTGAAGGACTAGTTTTCCGATTATTGCATTATTAAGACCGGGTCCTAACCGTCCCAACAGTCTCAACCCGGTGGCATTCCTTAAGGGTTCAGTCAACTTCTCAAACCAAAAAAAGTTTAGTTATTTGGAACTGGATTTTGCACTAATGCTATGCAATGCTTATGTTATGGTTCATGTCATAGAGGAGGGGCTTTCCTTACATTTTTCGTGAATCGCATTCACTTCTCGTCAAACGTTTTATCGCTTCGTATGAATAATATGACGAAAGATCAAAATCGGTGATTATTCAGACACTAGAGATGGCATTACCACCTCTGCCAACACTGATTCTTCGGCAGTTCTGGACCCAACTGGAGAACGACCTGCTCTTAGATCACGCTTTGTTTGAAATGAAATAAAACTTAATAATTAAATTCAAAACTATTTGAACGATAGATTGCGCTCAGAATAAGTCAAACATTGCTCTCATATCACACTCTTTTATAACGCCTTCGGCTCATAAACTAAGTCAATGAATATCGAAATGCGGAGCGAATGCTCTCTTTTTATGTATATTTTATAAGCGGTTGATATTAATTTTCGGAGCTTTTAATAACTCAACACTCAATGGAAGCGATCGACAAAAAAGGCAAACCATTACCAGAATATTCATTACTGGCGTCGATATTACTAAACATCTTTTGCCCCAAACTATTGACAAAATTTAGTTTATTTAGTGCAACAAATCATTTCAAATGCTTATCGAATGAGTATTTTCAAGGCTATCAGTTTGAGACACAAAACAGTTATAAATTTTATTTAATATCTCAATTAATTGATGGATACATTTGTTGACACATTAATTGTGATCGACGTTCATATGTAGTGTAGTTTAAAGTGGTTTTAATTCTACATTTCTCTGAAAATTAATTTATTTTTATTGCTTTCATTAGTTAGAGGATGACCAAGACGTTGAATAAAAAGCGAATCAACTCAATTATATCTTAATTGAAACACAATTATACCAATTTTGACTAAAACTCAGCTAGAGTCATGTCATTTGAGCTGCTACTTATCATTTTGAGTACCTTGGCCATCCCTATAATCAATTAAACAAAAGATCAGACAAATAATTCATTAAAAATTGTGAAGAATTCAATTAAGAGGAAACTCCACATAAAATATTGAGTCTCAGAGTTCAGAAAATATTCTTTGTCTCAATTCTCAGATAAAATAAGTTATTTTCTGCCATAAAAACCTCTTTTCTCAAAATAAAAACTTATCTCTGATTCCAATTAGAAAATAAGTAATATTTTGAGTGTAGGCACAGTCTAGCAAATCAAACGTCAATACTCTCATGAAATAAACTGACAAAGAAGAGTCTAATAGAAATGTAGAGCCCATGACTAAACCTAAGCCTAAGTGTGATTTATTTCTTCTTTATTTCTATTTAATCATATAATTTGATTAAACATTTTGTTTTAAACTCACATTTGTTATACGCGTATTGTGTTTATCTATAAACTGGTTGTTCCCTCTCTTTGTATTTGAAATGATTAGTTGAAAACATTAATTATCGAATGATATCATAATTAAGTTTTTGTGACAACTAATAGAAAAATGTTGTGTTAATTGATGGCACTCTCAGTCTCTCATCTGAACCACTCTTCCAAAGAAGTTCTCGATATTCACTTTAGAAGTGATGTTTGCTTTTGAATAAATTATTTTCGTTGCAATGAATGCGTTTTTCATTTCAATATGTGTTGCAATTGATTATACAAATCCATCGATTAATTAACTCAAGAATCGATACCAAAGTTTCAATGTAAGCCATGTAACTTTGAATCCGTTTATGTTACAATAAAATATATATTTATTCTTTCAAAACGGTGACCATGCTCTATTCATAAAAAGCGCAAATTTTCAAACACTCAATTTTTTAGTCAGATGAGTTTACCTTGTTGAATCAAGATGATTGGAAAATAATTATATTTCGAGTTTTGATCGCAAACAGAAATTTCATTCGAAAATAATTTATTTGCTATACTTTTTCTGATTTGATCGCTCTTTATTGATCAAAACTCGATTGAGCTTGGTTTAAAATGGTTTAAAATGGTTTAAAATGGTTTAATTTGCAGGATTTCACTTTAAACAGAATTCATATCCGTATTTTCATCTGATAGGACCTATCATTTTCTCAATCTAATTCGAGTTCTAAAGATTATCAGTTTTCAATTATCTAGTTCTCAATGGCGAATGTGAATCATCTTTAACATTCTTCCATGCATTTATGGGCTGAAAAAGTGGGCCAAAAGATACATTGAATTTAGTAAAGCAATTGATTTGGAAATCAAATCGAAATAAACTAATAAACGACAAAAACAATGATTTACAGTAATATTATGTAATATTCTGTCAGAAATGTTAGCGAAGCATAAAAACCAACGAATAAGTCATTCAAATAACTGGAAGTAATACCAAACGAATAAAAATAGAGAACAAGTAATGGCTTTCAGATTAAACATTTGTCACCAAGTTTGGTTTATATGAGTACATTATGATGCAATAGGTGGAATTATTTCAAAAAGGGAAACTCTCCCTGGTCAGCAGCTTAACAGAGTTATCATCGCTACTCACAAAGAATCGTTAACCACTGACAAAGTTCACCTTAAGTGATGATATAGCAAGATAAAATGTTGGATTTTGAGCTAATTGAGTTGCCACCTCTCAGATTAAGTTTACAATTATATAACACGCATATTGCATGCTAGTTTTACTAACTAAAAGTTTCTAATTGAAAAATTTCAAAACCTTGATATTGAAATCCATTCTTATGAAACTCAAGTATAGTTAGTTTGTGTTTCAAATAACATGAATTTATTTTATGCAGACAATTATCAAGAGGTAAAGTCTTACTGACTGTCATCTGAATTATTGATATTTTTGTTTGACTGAACTTTTGTTTGTTTTTCTCATTTTTTCTCTCATTTGTTTCACTCATTTCTTAATGAAATTTATTTAATTATAAATACTTAAGAATTATACGCTTTTCGTCTTTCAGTTGAATACAAATTTGAACCCATGTTTTGCTCATTATATTCGTTAAACCATCGCTTCCTTATTCTACAGATCAAAGGGCAAAGGTTTCAAAAGTGCTTTAATCAAATAAACAGTGAAAAAATATAACAAATTTTTCGAGCAAAATATTTGAAGATTGCTGTCAACTGTCAATCAAATTAAGTTAATATTTGTCAAAATTATCGGTTTAGTGAACATTGCTTTTGAAATATTTGTAAATTCTGGCAATACTTCATTACTTGTTAGGGCTCACAGGACATACTCAGGCCATACTCAGGGCATACTCGGGCTTCACTTAACCCAAACCAGTTTTATTCGGCAAACCTGTCTCCACAACATTATTATTATGGTTATATCGCATTCAAATATCCAAATATGACTCAATCATAAGTAATTTTTTTATTTCTCTACTGAATAGAGTATTCAATCATTTTAGCTTGTTTCAATTCTTAAATTTACTTTTAAAAAATATACAAGGGCCTTCAAAAAAAAAATTTTTCTACAACAAATAAAACTAAAAGTTAATTTCATTTTTGATTTAGTTTGAGATCGAATATTCTGGACATTCATTAGTTAGTTTGTGATATGTTAGGTCATCTAAGCTCATATTTGATTAGCATGAATAAAATCTATGATCTAATAGACTCTGATCATTGACAATGTAATACCACTTGACTAAAAGAGTGATTTTTCAACAACCTGACTAATTTATGCGAATCGTTACACTGAAGAGGCAAAACGATCTATCTAACTTTTTTTAAAATTCGATATCAATCGAGAGTAAGGCTTTGCGAGAAAGTAAGAGAAACTGTTGTGAGTGTCGACCACTTTATCTCACTTTTTATCCGTAAAACAACAACTCTTTTCACTTCTCATCTCAGATCTAAAGAATTGGATGGTTTTTCGGGCCTTCGGTTATAAAAATTAGCTTGCTCAAATTATGAATCAACACAATTTCTTGTATGATGGTTAGTCTAAAAAATGGGTCTCATCATCACCATGGTGCATCAATCTCATTGACTCATTTTAGTCAGATTGCGCTTTGAGATAATCTTAGTTGCGAGTTAGCAAGACGAAATATCTTTAATCAAGTATTGATTAGAATATCACTAAAATATTCATAAAAAACACGTAAATTATTTCCCAAATTGTGGTTCATTTTTCAAATAGTTTTTAACTGAATTAAGTTTAAAGTTTTAATCGTTTTCATCAAAATTGTTTGTCATTTACTTTGAATTCCAAATTTGTTTTTGTTTATCTTTCTAAATACAATTCATATCCATATGATCAAGGCAAATCTTCTCATTAGTTCTGGTCTTAAATAAATATTTAATGCATTATTTGATTATCTCATTTAATGAGGAAAATGATATAAATGATTGAAAAAACGCAAATTTTAGAGTAAAAAAGGAATCGAATTATACTTTGATTTTGAAAACAAGTTTTCAATTCAATGGAAAAGCGATTAATTGAATCGAGAAATCAGTTCACAAATTAAAGTCTAAATAAATGCGATGACTCTCCAGAAGAGGCCAGACTGTGGGCACCGAACAATGAACTGGTAGTGGTGGGGCTGTGTTTGTCACATTGTGGTTGCCATGTAGTTACGCTTATATAACAGGTTGACTGTTAAACTTCTCTTTCGCTTTTCTATTCTCTTGGCTTTCACTTTCGAATTAACCGGAGCTAATGCACATCACTCTCTCCCTCTCTTAATGACGTCAGGCAATACCCAGTAGTCTCGTGTATGTAATGTTCACAGTTTTGTTCTGATATTTTTCGATATAATACCTTTCGATATATTCGATACAAACGCTTCTCGAGTGTGACGTCAAGAATACTTTCATCGTATAATTATCGATCGCTTCAAAAGCATTGAATAGCATTGAATAGCATTGAATATCGTTGACATTTTTTGTATATACTGTCTCCCAATATATCCACATATTCTTCTAAATCCATTGCACACAATCCTTGCACAC
>JAQFXL010000282.1:0-24728 GCA_034693445.1 Edwardzetes edwardsi | reverse complement strand
TTTTTGAGATCTCAAACGTCACAGGATTTATATAATGAGATTCGTGATAATCTAATTGATTTTACTGTAAGAATAATCTGATTCTCAAGTAAATCCTATTATTACAAAGTATTTATATACAAAACTTTTATTAGTTTTTAGAAATTCAATTTCGAAAGTTCTTGTTTCATTTTCTGTGTGACTATTCAGCAGGCTTATTTAAACCCCGCACATAACTGAAAAGTTTTACAGATTTGATTTACGAAACATACCCGGGTTGACAGTGTGCGGCAGTCAATACCTAAAATGATATAAAATTGATGATTGATTCGATCAAAACTTTATTGTTTACCCATTTATAATCAATTAAGACTCCGCCACACTTAGTCTTAACAAAAAGGCCTAGCCAAGTGGCTTCCTTGACTAAAACAACCCAGGGCCATTCTCCAAAATGTGCATTTCTTCCACCGACCACTCTACCGTTAATTGGGCGAAGAGGACGAACCCCACATTCTATTAATCCAATTTAATGTTCTTTTAGTTCGGATGAAATAAAATTTAACTTGCAAATTTAGCAAAAGTTATATTCTGAGTCTATCGTTTAATAATAGCTTGAAAATAAACTTACTACATTAAGTTGTGGTACTCAATGATCGTTTGGTTGGTTGGGTTATGAGTCGAATATTAAGAAATCAAGTTTTAAATGAATTTAATGATAGTTTTGATAATATTTATTAGAAAAATATTATTTTAATATTAAGGAAAATTAATTATTTATTATTACATTAATACAAAAAATTAAATCTTTTCAATATATCTAACATTCATTTTAATAATTTAAATAAATTAAATAATATTTACAATCCTTGCGACCAATTTTTGGGCTAATTTCAGAATTTAAATCTTAAAAACAGTGGAAATGTCTAAAAAGCAATTATTTGATTTATCCATTTAGCGAATGTTGTTATTCTGGTATAAACTCCTGCAAAGAATTCATACAATTGATTCACTTATTCAAAGTGATTAAAAGCTTAAAAGAATAACTACTGACCAGGTTGGTTTGGTAAAGCACATCCTATTCCCCAACTTATGATTCCGACTAAATTCCATCTATCATTGTCTTCTAAAACTAGAGGTCCACCGCTGTCTCCCTATTGTCACAAATTATTACAAAAATTGATATCAAATCAATTGCAATAAAAAAAGTGAAAATAGAGTCAAATGAGATCAGAATAACAGTAATGACGAAGAAATCAATGCAATCACTTCTCGAATGATATCAAAGATTTATGAATTTGATTGAAATCAAAGAGCAAAAGATGAAAGGCTTACTTCACACGAGTCTTTGGCCCCTTTGGCCAGACCGGCGCAAATGAAAATATTAGGAATATCTTCTATATATCCGGCCCTTCTGTACATTCCTTCACACTCTTTATTTGTTATGATAGGGACGTCTACGTGTTGCATAACATCAGGAAGTGGTCCGTCTGCGAGAGATTTACAGCTATGAAAGTTCTGTTTATATGAGTGTTCTTATACTGTGGTTATACCCTCATAGAGTCGGCCCCAACCCGTTACAGTAGCCCATCGATTGACATAACTTTCGTTATGTTCGGGAATACAAACTGGAATAATATTGCGCTGAAAGTGAATCGGTTCGTAAAATCGAAGCAAAGCTAAGTCGTACTCAAAAGTTCGGGGATCGAACTGAGGGTGAGGTGCTATTATTTGAACCCTCCTTTCAATATAAGGATAGGGCTCTCTTTCATGACTAACATCAAACTCTCCGAGTCTTAGCAGCAAATCGGTTGGCGATACACTTAAGACAATTAAAAATAAATATATCAGACATTCGATTGAATGCTAACTCAAGTGAAGTAATACTTTTCGACGCAATGGGCGGCTGTTATAACCCAATACTCGTTAAGAAGAGCGGCGCCGCACTTATGTAAAAACGAATTTTTTTTCCACTGACGCAAAGAAACCTAAAAGTGTCGGAAAATTTTGTGTTTTTCCATTAAGTGTCTCAACAATCAACTCATAACAAACCATCCAGGGCCATTCGCCAAACGATGACTGAGTACCACCAACTATGCGTCCCTTTGGCGCAACTTGTCTTTTACCACAAACTAAGTTTGTATTCAATATTAAACACTACTTAAGTCTATTGTAATCAATGATTAATCACATTTTCATACCTGCTTTCGCAGAAATCACTGGCTTTTTGCTCGGTTTAGCACTTGTGCTCATTGTTGAGCTTAATGTAGTGCTCGGCCTGCTTGTAGTTGTTGTGCTACTTGTGGTAGTGCTTGTACTTGTCACAGTGGTTGAACTTGTCATAGGACTCTGACTTGTTATCGGATATGTTGGGGGTATTGTTGTTAGTTTGGAAACATTGATCACAATGGGTTGTTTCGTAGTAGTCGTAGGCCTTCCATATATCACAGATTCAACCAAATTTATGCTGGAAGTGCTCGAAGAATAATTATTGGGAATTAAAAGAGTGGTTAAAACAGCTTCTGCTTCCTGGTTGTGGACATCAGATCCATATGAGTCAGTATTTGATGAGAAGTTCGATATAATACTCGTTAGCATTGTATTGATTGCAGGGCTTTCCGTAAAATTATTTTTTGGGACAGCAGTAAATGACAAGCTATCAGTGACTGAGTTATTGACGGAAGTAATGATCGGTTCAGTGATTTTTTCTGTCATATATTCTGAAATACTATTTGGAGTCGGAGTATAACTTGTAATTTGGGAAACATTTGTTTCATTAGATTCTTGCAATGTATTGATAATTGGTGTGGAAGAGGGACTCATTAGGTTTGTCGAACTAATGACTATCACTACTGTTTGTGTTGGGGTTTCCTGTATTCAAAGGTAAACTTAGAATTTGAATAAATTACTTTAATTAACTCACTGTTGAAATAGTTGTGGTCAAGTAGTCACTCGAATTATTCTCCCCTTTTGTTACCATATCTGTGTTCAATGCAATCGATTCTGTGGTAAGGGTTTTGTTTTTGCAGTCGGACTCTGTAGTAGTGATCAGGTAATGACTGGAATTTTTAAGTTCATCTTGTTCGTCCTTATTTTCAGTCGTTGTTTCTATATTTGTCTCAGAAATCGCAGCAATAGTTGTGAAAAAAGAAGAAATATTTTGCTGTTCTGTTAACAAATCGATCGGTTCTTTGTTTGAAGTTTTACTTAAAGTGGTCACCGCTTCAAAAGAATAGTCAGTCGTTGGGAGAGGTGTATGAGTTTCTGCTGCTAATGTAATCTCGGCTATTTTTGGAGGCGTTGTGTCATAACTGAAAGGACCTGCACTGAAAGTCTCCAACGGAAGCCTTTCGGTTACGATATTTTTATTTGTGATTTCATTTTCTGGTTTCACAGTATTTGTGGTGGAATTCAATGAAAGAATGGGAGAGGAAGTAATGAGTTGTTGTGGTTGAAGCTGTGAGGCTGGAAGTTTACAGCAGCTGCCGACCAGCCAACTATTAACACAATAGCCGACAGGTTTGCCTCGAGATTGTAGGCATTCATATTGAAACATACAGACTCCTGAAGTGTCGGCAAAATCGTTTTGGTTTCTACAGGGCAGGGGTCGAATCGATTTGTATTTATAATATGGTATATCTGTGATCAGAAAGCAAGATGAAATTTGTTATCAATTTTTGACTTAATTATGGATTTGTTTTAATTTGAAGCCATAAGGGATTAAGAATAACAAGTAATTCATAGTTTAATAACATATTTGTTTGACTTATGTCCTCACTGTCCCTCTGGTGGTACTGCTATGCGGAAGATAGCGATTTCGCCCTCAGGTCATGTCCCCATGAGGAAGAGGTAATTTATTTACAGGTTATTCACCTTTATTTCACTGTCAAGGCTTTAGTCTATGTTTACTCAGACACTACAGGGTGACCCCGTTATAATTAACTCGTTCTTCTCTTGGTATTTGTTAATTCAATGAATAGCATTGACTTTCGATGGAATTTTCAACTAAAATTCTGTTCAATGCTATTCTAAGATTAACAACAAGCAAAGAATGGACTCAATTTTCAAATAAAGTAAAAATTTTTGCGCAAAATTCTCAATTAATTATTGGTATGAATGAGATTTGAATAAATTAAGTATTAATTAATATCTTACCCGGTGGTGATATCCCAGTATTGAATGACTCGTTTTTTCCATTTACATTTTCAATTAGAAGTAATGAAAAATAAATAAATAATCTGACACAATTTATATTCAAAAACTCAGTAAACATTTTGCAGCAAAAATAACTATAAAACTATTTAAGAAAATTATGATTTTATGCGAAAATTCAATTCATTTCCTATAAAATTAAAAAGTTTATCAGTTTTTTAGTTAAAAGATTTTGAAGAGTTAGTGACTAAATAGTAGTGATGTAGTGATGCACGACTGCAGAGCACTTACACCGAAGTTGTTGTTCACTTTTAGAAGTTTAGAAAGTTGTAGGACAGGTCATTTTATACAATGACGTCAAATTCGGCTCATCTCTTATTTTCAAATCGGAAGTCAAGTTTAGAAAATAAATATATATTTGAACTTCAGTTTCGTTTCAAAGGACAACAGGTTTTCAGATTAATTCAGTTCACAGTTATATTCAATTAGTAATCGATCGACACTTTTGTTATAAATTTATTTATTATCAAAAAATAATTAAAACAAAACTCTAAACAAAATTCAAATTAACGTTAATATTATTTCCGAATATTGTAATAAAAAATATTATTTACACAGAATTTGTTGAATGAATAATAATTTCTAATATCACTGATTGATATAATTTAAGATCCATTGCCTGAACCTTGAGATTCGAGTGCAGACTCCTGGAAGAGAAGGCTCTCCGCATCCGATCCCTAAAGACATGATATTTAGAGATTAGAGAGAAAATCAAATAAGTAATACAATATTTAGTTCATTATAAAACAAAATAAAGGTGTTTAACAATTGGACCAATTTTGTTGGTCTCTCCCCTACTCTGTGGTTGTTGTCAATACAGGCATTTGATTTTGTTATTTGAATTATGAGTTTCTTAACTATTTTAAACTTAGTATAAAATTAGTTTTGAGTCTAATTTCAAACGTCTTTAATCGTATAGTTTTTTTTAAACTAATATAAAAGGGAGGAACGAACCCCAGGATATTATTCCGGCCAAAAACCATTTTCCATCTTCCCCTTGAACTTGAAGTGGGCCACCACTGTCTCCCTGTTGAAAAAAGAGTTGTGAGATTATATAATATAGATTATTTCAAATGATTAATTTGTCTAGATTCCTCAAATTTGAAAAAATTTACCTGACATGAGTCGCGCCCTCCCTCGTCATAGCCGGCGCACATGAATATTTCAGGAATGTATTCGTGTCGGCCGGCCGTTAGGAACATATTTTTGCATTTGTCGTTACTGACAATCGGCACTTTGACTTCTTGCAGGACAGTTGGCAGAACTCCACCTAATCATAAATTATTTGTTATTAGATATCGATTTCACATTAATTTTAATGCATTTAAAGCAACAAATAATTTCTAAACAGGTTTTGCATTAATCGATAAAAAACAAAATTATTTCATTAAAAATACTAAAAACACGAAATATAGCCTCAAAAACATTTTCAAAATCAAAATTAATATTAATTGCATTCAACAAAGAAACGTAATCTTGCAGATCTAGGAATGCTTTCAATATGAATTCATTGAAAGTCTGATATGTCGTTCAATTTTTTATTATTAGTTAGTTTTCCCAATATATACACATTATATGTATATTATAGTGAATATAAGAATTTGATTTATTAATTATGCAAGAATAGCTTAAATTACCATTAAAATCACAAATTTTAAGATTTGATACCAAAATTTATGATTAATCCTTGCTATTTTATTTGAAAAAATGTCAGCACAAATCTGAGAGCTTGATTCTATTGGATTTAATATGTTATGGCATTTACCAAGTTAAATCTACAAAAAAAATCAAATTCTGTAGAACTAATTGATTGTAAAAATAAGTGCTTTTCGCCAAATATTGGATACAGAATGCAATTAATTTGTGTTTAAATGAAAAATGTTATCAATTTTGAAATTAAATGTCAAACAAATGATTCAGAAAATGAGATGGATTAACGATTTTGGGTTATGATTAAGTGCTTCAAAGAACTAATTTTGTCATCTTTTTCAAAATGAGGCCAAAAACATAAAGCGAATCAATTAATTACAATCTTTAGATGTAATAACAAATTGCAACAAAAAATAAATTAAATTTTTTTGAACCCCAAGTTATATCAATTCATGAAAATTCCATAACTTTGAGTTATTTAAATTTATATGTCAAGGGTTGAGAATGATGAATGAGTGTGCATGCTCACATTAGTCAAATATTAGATTGAAACAAATGCGGATAAAAATCAGATTCTGAAGTAAATGATTGAAATAAATATCATTTTCTTTAATGAATTTATGTATAAAATAGAAAAACAGAAAAATGACTCAAATTTTCTAATAATTTAAAATCAGTCTTCCATTGAGACAATAGAGTTAAAAAAGTTTAGCACTCGATATATAACTCATAATATTTGTTTGAATTTTGTGACACTCTATAAAATGTGTGAACAAAAGAATTTTTGGTCCGAGGAACAAATGAGATAATCTTCAATTAGGATTTGATATCAATTCAGTTTTTGGTCAAAATTCTTACTGCTTTCAGACCATTGAAAAAAAACTTTAAATGTCATTAACCTTAACCTTAACACAAATTTTTATTTGAACTTATTTTTCAAACTTTATCATGTTGAGATAAGTAATCATATTCAGTGCAAACGACTCACCTTCACTAAGACGTCCCCAACCTGTGACAGTGGCGTTCTTTCCCAAGAGGTCAATGTGTTCTGGGGGTAAACATATGGGTCCAATGTGTGGTTGAAAATCAATGGGTTCATCTAATTGGACCAGTGCCAAATCATTTTCATATGTAAAGAAATTATAGTGAGGGTGCACCACTTTTTTCTTTGCCCCTCTTTCGATATGAGGATAAGGCTCTAAAGTACTGGAAAAGTCATATTCTCCGACTCGAACTCGTATTTGTGTTAATAACAAACTAAAAAAAGTAATGATTTATAATCGGTTTGACTCACAATTGCTTCAAATATTTCAAACATTAGTAATGTATGACAAAAGACTTACTCATCGACACAGTGACCCGCAGTTGCGATCCATTGATTGTTGAGAATAGCACCTCCACAGCGGTGAGTGCTTGAAAAACCGAAAAATGATGTCCTCCTCACAGACACCTATCAAGTCATTAGTTTTTCAAATTTCTTATAAAGATAAATTTGGTTGACATACCTGCCAGGGCCAGGCACCAAATGCTGAGTTCTTGCCACCAACCACTTTAGTTTGTGGCATCAGTGGTGAAAGACCACATTGAGCTGACACACCATAAAAATACTCGAAAATTAGTATTTTCTTCAGCGATAAACAAATGATAAGAATTTTTACAGACCTCTGCTCGAAATGTAGGGCCGTTTGGTATAAGTTTGTGAAATTATACTCGAAGTTTCGGTCACCAAAGCATTTGATGTCTGCCAACCCATCTGAGGGCTCTTAGTTGTATTCGGAACAGGTGTTGTTGTTGTTGTTGTTGTCGTCGTTGTAGTAATAGTGGTCGGATTGGAGGCTATAGTTGTGGACAATGAAGTGGTTGTAATATTAATTGGTGTTGAAGTGGTTGTGCTCCTGGTATTATAGATTTGTTGATAAATACTCGTCGGTCTAACAGCTATAGGCGGTCGAAATGTTGGTCTCAGATATATGTTGGAACCCGAGGGCGGTCTATATGTAGAGAATATCGAAAATATTGGAGGTCTAAAGGTATGCAATACATTTGATGGTGAGTTCGATTGGATGGGCCACACTTGAGCTGTTCGAACAATCAACAGATAGTCAGTGACATGAAATAAATTCAACTTGTTATCACTTACAATGTATGGGACTAGGCGCAGTAGGCCAAGGCTTTGCTATCGACGATGGAATTAGTTGTGATGTGCTATCACTCGACACAACACTATTCACATTAGTGTTAAATTCTGTCGAATTATTTAAAACAATTGGTTTTGTCGGTTTGGGATAAGGTTTGGTCGGTTTCGTTGACTTAGGAAAAGGTGTAGTAGTCGGTGGTCTTGTGCTGGTTGTGGTGGTGCGTGTCGAAGATTGAGTGAACCAATTCTGGTCAGAGTTCATCACTGGACTGGCAGTTGAAGGTTTCTCATGATTATTGTGTGCGATGAGAGTTGACTGCGAACTGTGTTGAGTGTTGTGTACTATTGTCTGATCGATAGAATTAAAAGTATCGTTATGTCCACAGCAACTGCCGAAAAGGAAACCGTCGTTACAAGTGCCCAGGTGCTTGCCCTCGGTTTTGATGCACTCCCAAACGAACATACAGGTGCCCTCTTCCCCCAATGCATTATTACATACTTTTGGTCTGATTTTTAGTGTATCTCCTGTTTAGATGTAATACATATTAAATGTTTTAACACTTTTGAACGTCAAATAAAATCACTGATCGATTGAAAAGTTTGTAATCAATGCGAACATCAATACGATTATCACAATTACCTGAATATATACACCAAAACAGATGGAATATGAGAAACAGTCCCAAACGCCAGGTCTGGCGTATGGCTGTTAATCGCATTACGAAAAACACTGTAATAATAACTTTGAATTTTTTAAAGATTTTCCCATTTCATTAGAATCGACAACAAAATACAAGAATAACAATTCACAACTATGGATGAGTTGATGTGTGAGCGGATGACCGACTTTAGCTCTCCCTAATTTGCCCCCTCTTTCGATCCGGTTATGAAGGTATACTCAATCTATCAGTGATTCTTGGCAAAGACTGACTCCAGACTCTAATAACTTGAAAATCCAATTTAAAAGTCGGACCACATTATCAAAAACTAAATTATATGATCACAAGAGTCATAAATATTATTAATTATTATTTTTTGATTGAAAATATTTGAGTTGAATATCAAACACGAAATACTCACTAATATTTAGAATTATTAAATGTTTAAAAGACTTAATACTTATACAGAATTACATAAAAAACAATTTTCTCAGTATTTAGCTTCTCATTGAAAAAGTTGTTAAACATTTGCCACACGATTCTGTTTACTCGTCTTTTGTCAGATATACAGCTGTATTTCAATTATCCTGATAGCAATTGAAAATAGAAACGTTGCTTTTTTGGTCACTTCTTTGATAGATAGTCACAAATAGGTTGAGTTTTTTGATTGAAGCATTTTGCTTGATAATTTAATTTAAGAAATAATAAATTTTTTTCAAATGAGTTATAAAAGACTGTAATAAAAGTTAACTTTTATTGATGTAAAACACAATTTTTTGGTTCCAAATGGTTTTGACGAAGACTTTTGTCAGTCGTGTCTCAATGACCTGATTTAGTGGTGATTCTCCGCCTAAGAGACGACCTACAAATGGCAAAACAGGAGGTTCACCTGCTAAATGCCATCATCGCAGGGAATACATCCAAAACAAGAGGAGTTGTGCCACTCCTCAAGTCATTCGTGTTCGATAGTGAGTGAAATCCGACTCAATATTATGCTATTCCGTGTTCTGTGCGTTCATTTCAGGTATTGTTATATTTTGAAGCAAATAAGTAAAGCGATTGACCTCAAGATTCATCATTTGTTTTACACTTGAGATATAGGTTTTTGTGTAAAATGTTGTTTCAATTGTTAACTCAATTTTTGAATATATTGCGAATAAAAGAAGTCTGCATTTGTGTCATCACTTTTTCTCAAGTTTTCATTAATTTGTTTCATTCTTTCAATTAAATTCTCAATTCTTTCATCTTTTATTCAAATCTCTTTTCGGTCTAATTGTGAGCAAAGAAAAGATTTTTAATTATTATTTGAATATAAAATATAAATAAATCGATAAAATTTCAAAAAATTATTAATAATTTTGAATTTGATACAGGATTTTGGTATTAAGGAATAATTTTATTACCGTTGAAACATTCAATTTGATCGGATCAATGTCAATATAAATTTACAGACTAGATCATTTAAAAATTATCTTAACATTCTAAGAAAATGAATTTGTTGTCAAATATGTATTATTTTGTGGATCATTTCAAGTAATAGTTTCAAAACAATTGATTTGATTCTATCGCTAAACGTTTACCAAATCTTTTCGTTTTTCCAATAACTCAAGTCCATCCTGGTTATCTTAGAACAATCGATTCTTGGATTCCTATTTAACAGAGAATTGGAAATTATTTGAATCCAAACTTAACAAGATTATTTTAATTGTTTTGATTGTTTTTCACTTTACAATCATTAAAATTTGTAACAATTATTTTCGGCTCAAATATTGGGTAAAAACTAATTTAAATAATTGAAATTCTGATTATTACGTAATATCTTATATCTGGATAAATTAAAAATTATAAATATTTTTGAAGTCAATTATTTGTATATTTTTTCATAAGCAATGAAATAATGATAAAACGAACGGTTGGGTCAAAAGACTAGTTTATGCGAAGATTGAAATCAATAAAATCTAGTTTTACTTGAGTCGGAAAAATAAGATTTAATAGTTTGTTAAATTGTTTCTGTTAAATGCCAAGGTCAAACTGAAATTGCCTCCAATTAGGGGAAATCACTTTTCGGTTCAGTCATCCGAATGATGTGAATGTAGATTAAATAACTTGAAATCATATAATTACTAAAATTTTAATCATCTGATGAGTCTTTTCTGGTGATACTAATTATTTAAATCAAATGCAAACATACCATTCGGTCGGTTGGAGGAAAGCCAGAGATTGCATTCTCTCAATTTCATAGCTATTATCGCATATAAGACTCGCCAGACTTGCCTTTCGGATCTCATTTAATTGTGCTGTTCATCAAAACAATTCATTTAATATTAAAACACATTTAAAAGTTAATAACTTCAAAGAGATGTCTCAAATGGATCTGAATCTTGGAAATCAAAATATAAACATATTTTTGAATATCATTTGTCGAGTGCTGTCGTTAAAGGGTTAGGTAAACATCAATCAGAATATTTAGTTAAAACTTGTGTTTATTGAGTAATTACTTGAAATTAATGGCAATAAAAGAACGGTTTCCTAAGAATCAAATACAGGTCAGCCTTCAAACTATTCACAGAAATGACAAAAGTGAGGACTAAACTCAATCTCAAACTAATTACAGATATTCTTATGTTTTATTATTTGCGACTCAATTCTCAAAATGCTTTACAAAGTATAATGTAAAGTAATTTCAATTTATTTCTAATGCTGTTGTTTTTGATCTCATCAGGATTATTAGAAAAAAGCATGGTTAATCATTCATTTTCAATTTGAGTACATCCAACTCAATTCAGAAAATTATATATCAATCAAACTAATCACAAATCGAGATTTTAGTTATTAGAATAAGCTTATAAAAGAGGGTAGTATCATGGTACTATTAGCAGTTAATACCTTCATTGAAAGAGTGTTTCATTTTTGCGTTTTCGAACCAAAACCTGTCGCCAACTGTTTTTGAGTGCAAATAAATATTAAAAATGAAAAGATTTGGAAATAAGTTAAACTTTTGTTTCTTCGAGCTTGTTCACCCAAAACACAAGCAAATGTTGGACCGACTACTGCATCGGGTAAAGCTATTTCATGGTTTCCAGCTATGAACAGATCGATGTCATCCACATATCTTTGAATAAATATAAAGTTTGCACTTTATTTGAGAATTTAGTTAATAAAGACTTTGACAGACCTGTAGACCTT
The DNA here is from genome assembly GCA_034693445.1 of Edwardzetes edwardsi. Classification (NCBI taxonomy): domain Eukaryota; kingdom Metazoa; phylum Arthropoda; class Arachnida; order Sarcoptiformes; family Ceratozetidae; genus Edwardzetes; species Edwardzetes edwardsi. The sequence continues at coordinate 12,908 of JAQFXL010000282.1, read as the reverse complement.
TGACATGAGTAGTGCAGACCCAGGACGCATCACTTGGTCTAATTCTTCAAAAGTTTTGATTATCGGTAAACCACACACTTCTCTGTAGGCGTTATATCCGGGCAATCCGTGGTCTCGACCTAGGACAAATAAGATTTTCAAATAATTAAACTTTTATTGAGAATAATTATTAAACGATTCCGGACTAATTTATATTCATTTCTTAGTGAGTTTTAACCCCACTTTTCGATAAGCATTTGAGAAGTACGGACTTACCTCTCTGGATGTTAAGGGCAATTAAATCCATTCCAAATGTGGTGTTCTCCTCTTGAAATAAATGATTGGTTATCTATAATTAGAAAATGAAATTAATTGAAAATAACACAGAAATGAAGTCTTGTTTTACATCTTCTGTGAAGAATTGGTCGAAAGTCTGGGTTGGATTTCCTGTATATCCGTTAAGAAATTCATCGTAAGCACCCTTTCTATACATTATGGCCGGATTATTGAAATGTTTTCTAAGTTGGATAGTTTGAGTTACTCGACCCTGGTTATTTAGCAATCTAAGAAGACCCTGAAATTGATTGAACTGGTTAAAATAATAATTATTTGTTGACTTTTGTTGAAAAGACCTGAATTAATGAATGAAATCTATAGACTGCTGTCGCAAATGAGTTGAAAATTCCGGGATTAATGGTTGGGTCGTAATCATAGGAATATCCCTTCGGTTGTGTGAATAGATTAAAATCTTTCATTACTTTTCGTCCTTAAAATATGAATTAAAGTCACTTTAATGTAGGGTATAATAAATTGAGTGAAAGACATACCTATTATTAAAGGCATCCATTCGTTGTAAGTAATAAATTGAATCTTTGCGGCCACTATTCTTCTGGTTTCCTGGTATAAAATTTCGTCGTCCCACTCTAGGTTAACAAAGCAAACTTTATTCCCTCGATATTTCTAATATGTTATTTCGATAATTTGATTGATTTTTAATATGAAATTGAAATCATATAATGATCTTGCTCTAATTTTTTTTATAAAATAGTAAACGATTGACTCAAATATTACAGCTATACTCAAACGTAAAGGTTTGCAAATTTGCATTCATTAGAGAGTCGAATACATTCGGGGTTTCTTTACATCAGTCATAAGTCTAACGTTTAAATTAGACTCAAATTTATTCAATCATTTAATGCGTTCGTTATTATGTTTTTGAATAAAAATGAAAACCTGGGTTCAAGTCCTGGAGAATTGTTGCGATTCTATTATGTTCTCTGAAATAAATAGAAATGAAAGTAACCTTGATTACAACTTTAATCAAATTTAATCAAATCACCTTAGCAGAACATTGTGAAGCATGGTCAATCCAGTTTGTTCATTAACTCTTACATCACCTAAAGTCAAGTAGATTAAATTAAATTTATTTTAATTTAATATGAAATTTAGCTTGATGAAAAAAAGATAATTTTGCGAGAAATTATAGAAACTAGATAAACTTTTGAACAGCCAATTCAAAACAATTACAAACCGCCAACAAAACAATGATAATTGCGTTGTCTCTGAAGATTTGATGGAATGGCGCACTCATCAGACCTGTTTGTAGTATCGAAAGGCAAAAATTCCAAATTATTAACCTTGTTGACTCTCATAAGTCCTGTCAGAAGAAATCGAATTTATTTTAAAAGAATCGAAATTTAGACGAATTGAACCGTTTTTAAAAGCTCTGAGGAATTTTGCCCTTTCGTCTGTTGAGCCATAAACCTATCAAAATATTAACTATTAGTAGTTTTAAAAACAATGTCGTAAAACAAACCATTGATGCGTCGATTATATGCGTTAAAGTGTTTATCTGTTCCCTATATCCTAAATATTAATTCTATTAATCGTGAAATCAGAAAATGTGTTTATTTTACCCAAATTACAGTCATATTTAGGTCCGGCAGCGTTTCGAACGAAATTATTACAGAAATGATTGTGTCGACGATAAAATGGGTCGTCCCGGGGAATCATTATTGGTTTGCAGGCCGGGTGACGAATCCTGGTTCGTCGAAGTGCAGTTTCATTACAACATTCTAACCCCTCTCCCGAAGTGGCTGTGAATCGATAATTCTTTGTATATTGAAATGCAAATGAATAAAAGGGAAATACCTCTCGTAGAAGCAGTTAAAGTTAAATCGTGATCAATGAACTGAAAAGAATAACTCCATTTGAAGATATTTTCTTGTAATTTGGTGCTCATGATGTTCATACCTGTCCCCATTGCATCACAAGTAAGGAAAACTTCTTATCGGGAATGTCGAAATCAATCGCAAGCTTTGGATTTTTGTTTTTAATTAAGTAAAACCATAAAAATGTTTAATAAACATACTTTACACGAGACTTCTCTGGCACCGGGCAGTTTTCCTCCATCAATTGATACTCTAAGCTCATTAAGTCCATCGGCATAACTGGGTGGCACTAATCTAATGAATTGAGTCAACGACTTTCCCCAAAGAGGATATTCCAAGTTATTACAACTGCCATCCATTGTCCGATATTTGGACTGTCGGTCGCAAATTGGAATTCTCGGACAATGATTAGAAACTGGAGTATTGAAAAGACTAAACTCTTTGAGTCCGTCCCGCGCTTGTAATGCATTCAATTTATATCTTTTATTGAATTCAAATTCAAATGTCAATAATCGGCCACTCGATAGAGAACTGCTTACCTTTTCGCGATTTGTAGGGTTGTCTCTAAAGCAACCAAACCATCGAGAGATAGCTTTTGAACTTCAGGGTCGTCCGGACCAAAGAAAGCCTGGTGATATGACTCCATTGAGTTGTGTTTTTGAAAGAACCCTTTTCAAGAGTATAATAAGTTTAATCTTTAAAGAATGTTCGGAGTAGAAAAGTACCAAGGCGAATCAATTCTTTTTCAAATTGCAGTTGACGTTTAATGATTTTTTTCCCCTCTTTTGCCGACTCTATTATATCTCTTTTGTCGATATCTAAAGGAATTTTGGGCTCATAAGGGATGGGGATTCGGATCGGCACTGAAATAACAAAATCAATTCAATGGTTTAGTCATTTTGAAAAATTCAAATGAAATCTCACGGAATTGGACGACAGGTTCTCTAATGGTGTCTATCGGACAACAAATTCCTATCAAACCATTAGTTTGTTTGCATCGATTGAGTAGGTACTGGTCAATATCATCGTATTGGCTGAAACAGTAAGCGGGGGAACGACAGAATCCATCAATAGAATCAGTGGTCACACACAGAGAGTACACTTCTTCGGAATGATAGGCTTCTATTTAAAATTAATTGTTTTCAATTCAATTTTTTTAATAATGTCTCCAAATTTTGTTTCAAAATCAAACGTTTTTATGAATCATGAAGTGGTTACAGATTTTGCTGATACCAAGGTTAAAAAATAAATAATTAAAATTAAAGCATTCATACGCTTTTGTCGACTTTTGTGATTCGGTTTTTGTTGATAATTATCGCGACTTTTACCTGAGTTTGAATGAAATGAATTATTTGTGAACTAATATAAGGTTGTGGTCACTCACAGGGACCCCGATATACATAACCATTTTTGAAATACTGACAGCTCTTCTTTTTGAAACCTTTATTGTATTGATTATACTGATTGTACTGATCGTCTGAAAATTAAGCGAGAAAAATAAGCAAGTTTCTTTATTGATATTGACTTACAAGAGTGGACAAACTCGACTCCAATCAGAAGAAAAAATATCAATTTATTCAATGAACTCATTGTTTCAAAGTTTCTAAAAATGGTTGAAACAAATGTCAATAAATTTTGAAAAGTTTTTAACAATTGTTTGAATAGAATTTTGATGGGATTTGAGTGAAAGCGTCAAAACTCTGCCATTTATTCGAGACGTCGAAGGAAACGACAAAAACTTGATAATTCAGTGGAAGGATTCACAGAATGAACTTGTTATTAGCCTCAAAATAATTATATATTTCTCTGATAACTTTTTAATAAATATTTTTTGATTTCATTCATTTATATCTTAATTTTTATCTTTTTTCAAAATTTTCAAAAAATTGCTCAATTATTCGGTTTGGGCAAGATCAAAACAGCATAATTGAATAGCCTAAATATTTTTCTATCAGTCTTTTTACTTCTACTAGAGACAATGCATAGGTTTTTCAAATGGTCCTACTAGAGGCTACTAGGTCTTACTTGACTCTACCGTCTTGCCGGTATAAAATAGTTTTGAAAATTTTTTATTGGAATAAACAGAAATCTTGTGCTTAAATTTCACATTAATTAAATTTATATAACAGAAGAAATTCAGGTCTTTATAGTTCATTTTAACCGGCATTCCGTTAAACCCGAGGTAATACGGTATGAAAGATGAATTGCTCTAAAATATAGTTTCAATAATATAGTCTCTGTATTATTGTTTTAATGCCAATTAAATTCATTATCAGAAAAGTAAGTCAATAGCTTATAGGGGTTGACCTCAAATTGTCGGCTCTATATTGGAAGTGACGACAATGCAATCGTATTTCATTAAATAACATTCATTCAGGAATGACCATGCTTACAATTACTTTTTTATACATTTCAAAAATGTATTGTCTTTATTATAGATTCTATATCATGACCCTCTCCGATATTTTTCGTATATTCTTAGATTGAATTGACCTTTGATATGAAGATAAAAGAATGTAGCAAGGTTTATCTGTAAATATGATTAAATAGAAAAAATTTGGCATTTATTCAATCAATTGACTCATTTGTAACAAACATTTAATTAGATATAAAATAAATTAGATTTAATGAAACAATTATTTAATTTGAGTTGATTTCAATCCAATCCAAATATTCGGTTACTCTAAACAAATCATTAAATTAAAGATTTTCTGAGAAACATTTCATTAGAAAGGAAGTAACCTGGTATATACTCCAGGATATCCTGGTTGTGCGCATCGATTGCCGAACGACACTGAAAAAAGTTAAAAATCATAAGTGTTTAAGAAGATAATGTCATTGCTCTTCTATATAAAAATTGGTGATATGAACAAGATAAATGTGCAACTGGTTAAGCTGAAACAGAATTCACCAAGGTTAGATATCATCCCTCTTACTTGAATAATTTTGGAAACCTACCTGAATCTTAGTGTCGGACTAAAGCTAATAAACGAATAATAATATTTTGCTGCAAAAAAAATTCAAAAAATACGAACCGATTCCATAAATAGTCCACTTTTTATTAGAATCCGAAACCATGAGAGGACTTCCAGAATCTCCCTGATGACAATTTAATTAATGAACGAACTTTTTTTTAAAGTGGTCACACCTGACAGGCATCTTTGCCGCCCTCGACATAACCGGCACACAAGAAATTTTTATTGATCGGTTGAAAATATCGTTTATCACAATCATTATTATCCCAAATTGGCATGGATACTTGTTGCAAGACACCACTTCCAGCACCTCCGTATTGAAGTGTTCCCCAACCGATTACCTAAACATTGAGTTTATTATTATCCACACAAAGAATTCAAAAGAATAATTACAAACCGTTGCCATATATCCGATCATATTTTTTGTCTTTTCTTGAATTGTGGGCAAACATATTGGACTGATATCTGCGGAAAATATAACTTTCTTTTTGAGTCGAATCAAACCGATATCATTGAAAAATCCGTGTCTTTGAAACTTTGAGTGTTGTTTGACTTCTAAAGCATTGAATTCAATCGGTTTAGAAAAGTCGTCGTCTCTGTATAAGTGATGTTCTCCAAGTCTAACAGTTATTTGATTTGCAAGATATCTTTATGAGAAGACAAGTTAGTTTGTAATCGCAAAAGTTGACTGGAAGTCTCACTTATTCCCCTTATGGTCTGACAAACAATGGGCTGCCGTTAAAATCTATTAAAACAAAATGATTGATAAAAATAGGATATAATAAGAAATATTTAGTAATTGATTTGAAGCTTACAAAGTATTCATTAATAAGAGCTCCTCCGCACCAAAATTCTCTGCCTTTAGCGCTGTCTAAAAATATTGCTGCCTTTCATTGAAAAGTAAAATTCAATGAAAATTGCATGGACAAATTAGAGAATTAAACTAACCACCCAAGGCCATTGACCAGGTCTCGAGTCATAACCTCCGACAATACGAGCGTCACGACCAGAATCACCGCATTCTTGGATAAAACAACAAATTATTAAAACAAATTAAATTTTGATTAATTTTTACTAATATTTGAGATCACATTCGTTGAGCTTTCGGTTATATTTTTGTTACTTTCGATGAACGATGGCTTCACTGGAAAGTTGTTTAGTGGTCGTGATGTTGAATGAGAGCCCCAGTGAGGTCTCGAATATGCCGGCCTTATTGTTGTCGATGTTGTGGTAGTTGTAGAGGGAGTGAGTGATATAGTCAGTGGGGGAGCGGTATGGGAAGATATCAATGTGGTGGACGGCAGCGGAGATAAAATTGAGCTAACAGTTGTTGACAATGATGTAGTTGTTTGTGTGGTCGGGTATTTTGAAGTCGGAGCTGAAGACACCTGAAATCAGATATAGTGGTAACTAAATTGATTGGAAAGGGTTGAGTCACTTACAGTTGAGGCCATACTGTTGACTGAGGTTTGGCTCAATGGACAACAGACTCCGGGAAAAACAAAATTTCGGAAACAAACTGATTGTCTCAGAAGTGAAATATCGAATAACAAATAAATACATTTCCTAATGTCAGCGCACTCTCCCGCTGTTCCAAATGGTGTTCGACAGTAGTTGGCATTAGTGAGCGCTGCAAAGTTTGAAACTACATTCTGTATATTTCCTATGGAACTGCTATTAAGTCTGGCATTTGGCACAAACCCTGATATAAATGTGCGAATTAAGAAAAAGTGCATTTTTTGAAAGGTTCAAAATGATAGAGAAAAGAGTGAAGAATAAAATTGAGAATAACTTACAGCCTCTTCTGTTTTTCGTCCGTTCAGTTGAAACCACTAAACAAAATATTGCACTGAATGTCACTAAAAATATTATCCATTTATGCAATACATTCATAACCTTTGATAGTTTGAAACAAAGTTTTAAAAACAAACCAAAAGTAAGAGTTTTGATCATTACGTTAGTTGAGTAGAAATTTGGCGATTGATTCATATGTTTGAGAAAATTTAATTTCTTCTTCAAATTAACGGAACATTTCATTCGAGAGTTATGTAAATCATTTTGAAAATTACTTATAGCGGAGAAAACATTGATTGCATTCCCGGCAAAAGCTTTTATGATTGAAATTCAGATTTTGAGAAAAAACATTTTCGGTATTACTGTCTCAATGACCTGATTTATTCTGGATTCGGACCGCCTAAGACTCGACCTACAAAAAGTTTACATAAGGTTCAGATGATAATTGTCATTATTCACAGCAGTGATGTTAAAAAAGAGGAGTTTTTGTTACTACACTTTGATGTTCAACAGTCAGTGAAATGTCTTCTCTTCAGCATTCAGTCTATTCTTATATCCATTGATTGCAATATTTCCTAAAACTTTTGACCTTAACAACATTTATTATATTCCGTTTTTACGGATTTTGATTCTTCTTCTCTTTTGAGAGTTTAAATCACAAGACATGTGTTTCGACAAAAGTTTTATATTTTTCTTTATTTTATTTAAAATTACAAACAATTGTCAATATATTTCTTAGCGCTTCGGTCTGATTAACAAAATTTAGGATTTTATGCATAGTTTGGGAATTTCCAAACACTTGAAATACAGTTCATTTAAGACATTTAAGAGAAATGATTTGAGTATTACTTTTTTAGTCCGCAATACCAGAGAGTCTGAAAACTTGATTTCTAAAAAATCCTGTTATTTATATAATACATAATTTGTTTGTTTATTTGACTTTATTTTTCTGCATTTATTAAACATTTTTTATAAGAAAAATAGAATTAAATTATGAAATTCCAGAGAATATAAGACTTTTTATTTGATTTCATATTAATAGGTCGGTCCAAAAAAATTCGCTTGGAGATTTTGAATACTAGAAGAATATATTTTTAGTGAATAATTTGTATTGAAATCAAAATTAAATATTTGTTTAATTTTTAAAACTGAATACAGAGTCGAACAAAACTTTTTAAATAACACCAAAAGTCGTATCAAAAAGGAAATGTTTTCAAACTATCGTTTATATCGTTTATTATCAGTTCAAAGATCATTGTTTTGATTGAAAGAAGAACTAAAATGAATTCTTTGGTGTTTTAATTCTAAATGAGTGGAGAAAACAATTTTTATTTTCGTTCGAATTCTTATATTATTATTGAATTAAATAAGATATGACTGAATGGCGATGAGATGTATGGCATTGACTATTGATTGTTGACACTTATGATTTGATTGATCCAACCAACAAAAGCAGATACCTTGACGTAAACACCCGGTACGCCTGTCCTTCCGCATCCAAAACCTATTATAAAATCAATTGAATGAATTGAAGTATTGTTTGAAATGTATGAGAAGAATACCCCACGAAACTAATCCCGTCAATTCATAGTAGCCGTCGATTTGACAGGTGAGTCCAGATCCACCGTCTCCCTGACAGGCATCTTTACCCTCATCACCTCCGGCACAGAAACTACTGGCCGGCAGAATAAATAACTTTTCGGTGACTGAATTGATTCTAACTGTGCACTCCTGGTCATCGACGACCGGCACATCAGCTTCACGTACTCGGAGAGCAATGGGTCCGCCTTTGCATTGGAATAAACTGTTAATTGTCTAAAATTGGTTTCTCTTTAATGTTGACTGACTCTCATCTTTATATCCATAGCCAGTGACAGTACATCGCTTTCCAGGCTTCCTCATAGAGCCCCGGGCGGGTAAACACACCAAACAAACGGCTTCGTTCATTTCGACAGGTGATTGAAGTTTGAGAAGTGCAATGTCTGACCAAAATGCAACTTGGATAATTATAATCAATGATTTTTACTATTTTAATACCGTTATCCAGGGTCTGTCCATTATGGTTATGATGAATGTAAGTGGTACTGACTCGTTGTGTTTGGGCGCCTCGACTGCCCACTTGACTCGTTAGGTCATAGTCCCCAACCCTGACATAAATTGTGTCTCCGCTTCGAACTAAACTAAAGAGAAAATGCATTAAACGATTAAAAGTTAAAATCAAATTCTGTGTAAATACTTAGTAATGCAATGCGCGGCCGTTAATACCCATTGTGCACCAATAATGACACCCCCGCATAGATATTGATTTTGGCTGTTAATGAGTGCGACCTAATTGAAAACAATTCAGTTTAAAAGTCATTTAATTACATTTTGTACAATACCTGCCAACACCATTCCCCAGGAAAAGAGTCACTTCCACCCACAACTCTAGGAGTTTCTTTACGTTGAGTTCCTTTAATTCCACACATATAAGGATTGGGTCTTCTGGGTGGTGGTGGTGGGGCTGCCATCAAACAAACGATTGGTGATCAAAAAATATTGCAAATAATTGATGGATACCTTTTATGGGAGAGTCATCATAATTGGTGCTATTATTCGGTGTTTTCCAAATGCCATTATTGGCCAAAACATTGGCTTCAAACGCTTGGATGTCAGTCATAGGCGCACAACATATTTGTCCACTTTTAGCGCACTTAAATTTAGGGTAAACTGCATTTCCACCGAAACACGTGAATCTGTTGCAAGTTCCAAATCAATGCTATTATTCTTTCAGAGAGAAAAAGAGAGAGAGAGAGAGAGAGAGGGAGAGAGAGCGAGTGGGAGAGAGAGCGAGAGAGAAAGAGAGGGAGAGAGAGCGAGAGAGAGAAAGAGAGGGAGAGAAAGAGCGAGGGGAGAGAGCGAGAGAGAGAAAGAGAGGGAGAGAGAGAGCGAGGGGAGAGAGCGAGAGAGAGAAAGAGAGAGCGAGGGGAGAGAGAGCGAGGGGAGAGAATGCTGAATATAATTTTCTTTTGAAATTTTCACCTAAACATTGGTGCAATACATGGACCTGGGCAGAATGGTGGACCACCAGGTGGTCTAACAACCAAAGATTGATTTTCTGAGTAATTTTTTATTGGTTCCATTACATCTAAATCTGGCTCTTGAATGAATGGGGGAGGGATAGGGCGTACGGGCTCTTGTTTTGTGACTGGATTGTGCCCAAGCACTGGAAGCATTGGCACAGTCATTTGGTTCTGTGGTGGTCTTTGTAAAGGAGGTCCGCCAACAAATAGAGGTGAAATCGGGTTCTCAGAGTTGAAAAGAAGTGGGTTATAGTTCTGAGGATTGATTTGCGGTACTATTGGTGTCTGAAGAGGTCTATCATTGTTCGGCCGAATATTTTTATCGTGAATTACATCTTTAGACGAATCTTCACTGATTTGGTGCGGATTATGACAACAAATAGAGCCGGAGGTACAGTCCAGTGTTTTTAGAATCAGTTCCGACGGTCTGTTACACATTCCACTTAAAATAGTTGGAATACAATTGCCGGGACAGGGCTTTAGCTGAGGGGCTTCTGTTGTTGGCTCTCTATTGACACAACAACTGCCACCATTGGGACAGTAGAGGTTATAATCAGTTTCATCGCACAGAAGGCTAAAAAGGGGCGCAACACATGTGCCCTCACATAATGGCATAGGGGTGGTCGGAAGAATGTTTTTATTCTGATCATTAATTTGCAGCATATCATCCACTTTTGGCTGCTCTGATGGCTGTTCCTTCGAGGCATTTAATGAGTCACTTTGTTGGACAACTGTAACGATATTCGAAGAGTTATCAAAATCCACGTCTGATTGGAGACAGCACTGGTCGCCATCATTATGACACTTCCCATTACTTAATATATTACTACAATAACGAACGTATCGCAATTTGATACACATTCCCGGACAGGGCTGAGCCAAAGAGGACAGAAAGCTTTCATTTATTTGTGATTCGGAACTCTCTAAAGAAAATTCTGAACTAATGGTTGGCTTTTGAGTTACGGCTTTCGGAGTGACGCTTATATCACTTTTGGTCGTTGGCACCACTGATGAGAAGGTTGGCATTGGATGAGTAAGTTTGTTGACATTAACTGATCCAAAAACCATTGAAGGAGAATATGGTTTATGGTTGTGCGGTCTTATCATAAGAGGATGTGAAGTGATTGCAAGGGGTTCTGTTGGCTTTGGAGTTGTCGAAGTAGTTATTGTCGTCGGTGTAGTAGTAGTAGAAAACACAACTGAAGAAGGCTTCGAAAAAGTTTGTTCTTCTAAATGGGTTTGTTGTGGACTTTCATCATTAACATTGATCGGCGCCGAAGTCTCAACTGGTGTTCCAAACGAGAACTCGTGAGGTACACAACAGCGTAAGAAGTTAGCTCCACATGTCACTTCTTCGAGTACATTATCACAAAAAATAGATGTGATAGCGTGGACACACTCTCCCGGACAGGCGGGCGCTTTGCCCACTGAAGTCAAACTGCTCCACAAATCTGGTTATTAATACAATACAATAATTGAATTTTTTGGCCCAAAATCTATACATTTATTGTTATATTGAATGTCAATCAGTGCATGAAATCCGTGAAATCAGAAGCTTTGATAACAAATGTTTGTCGTCTAATAAAATGCTAATTAATATCATTATTCGATTCTTCGCATAATAGAGGAATGAATGTCAAAGTTTGATGAAATAGTTTTGGGGAACATAACGGAAAGGTCATTGACTTGTTTACCATTCAACAACCTTTGAGACAGTCATCCCTCGGGTCATAAACGAGTTATCAAATTCAGACTATTTATCTTGCTATCAAAAGTTCCGAAACAGACCCACTGACCACTACTTATTTATATCAATTTATGATAAATAGCAGCTCAGGCTTTGAATTGCTTTAAATAATTGCTATCTTTAAAAATTAATCAATGAGTTCAATGTCAAGGTTTGGAAACTTTCTCAAGAGTTCAATGACTCAAACAACACAATTAATTACAGATTTCTTTTCAATGCTTTCAATGATTCACTATTTTCTCACCAAATATTAACGGTTTTGGTTACGAAAGAAATAGTAACTTGCAACTGTTGTTCACAACCTCAACACAATTTGATTTAAAATATAAATTTATAAAACATTTGAAGCTTAGAAGGAAAAGTGTGAGACATTACATACCGGATAGTATTCCCGTTTCATTAGTTTCTGTTTGTCCGCTAACTTTGTTGACGAAAAGCACTGAAAAGAAAGACAAAACTCCGAAACTAAACCAATTGACTCTTAACTGCAATACAATCATATTTTAATTATTATTTACTTAAACTTTATTTCATATTCGCATCAAATTTAAGTTTAAAAACATTCAATTCTCAGAAAAGTTTGTAAAATAATTATTTGATATATTCGAGTGAATTACAGGCACTGTAGTGATGTACGACTGCAGAGCACTCATACATCCAGTTGTTGTTCACTCGCTTTTGTCGAAAAGTTGTATTGCAAGTAATTATACGGTTATTTGAGTCTTCATTCAAATCCAATCCACAATTTTACCGTAATTTACAAACTTTTGTGATTCACTAATCAATCAAAATCACTATTTACCATGATATTTACCCTGATTACATCACAATTTTATAAAAATATATTTTTCAAGAATATTTCCAATGATTAGCTTGCTAACATACAATTTGATAAATCTTTATGATTCAAGTTAGTTGTGTTACAATAAATATTCTATTATTAAGTTTTGGTGAAGAAATGACAATTAATTATTTATTTAGTGACTAAGAGTTGTGAACACATGATTTATTCAAAAATTGTAATTTTAACAAGTTAAGATTGAAAGCACATAAATTAATTGTTAAATTGTCTCAAATTTGCAAAATTTGTTTATTTCACAAAAGTGGGAAGTCTATATCTGTTAGAGTTTTTGTGAAATAAACAAATTTTGCAAATTTGAGACAATTTAACAATTAATTT